>JAODUE010071715.1:0-15572 GCA_027564755.1 Amblyopsis hoosieri | reverse complement strand
GCATCTGGTCTAACGCAGCTCCGCCCCTCAACTTCCTGGATAGGGAGTTGAGCCAATCCACACCAACATGACATCAGCAGGCCGTCACAGTACATACAATATGTAGACCACCTTACCAAAATACCACAAACACCACTGCTGCTACATTCTATTTTAATTTGAACACACTATAGTAAAACTAGGATTACTCAGATAAAATTAAGTCATCCTTTGTTTTTCACAAAATGTATTAAATAATGTCTTACCTTTATCTTAAATAATTTATTATGCAACATTTAACATAACCAATTGTATTTTTGTATCAATTCAATGAAAATATGGCCGATGTTTCATTCTGACAAGCAACACTTTGACAATATATAGTTAATCTAGAGATGGGGAAAGTAAATACATATTCAGAATAACTTCATGTCAGCACAGAACCGATACTAAAATTGCATTAGAAATATAAAATACAGAAGTTAAATCTGTTTCCTTTAGACCCAACCCTTATAAACATTAAACGAAGCACAAACCTTACATGATCACGCAATGTTAAATTCATGTGTGAAGGTTTTTGTTTTTATTGGTAAATCCTTGCTAGTAGAACAGTAGCTTGCTTACCTAATCTTATCTTTCTCACTTATATGTACTTAATCTTTCCTTACTCCAATCCTCCAGCACTTTATTTCTCTTATGACGTAACCTCTTGTTAACTCTGTGCTAAAGACGAAGGCTGAAATAGTAATAAATGCAGTGTATTCGCAACCATAGAGACTGCTGCGTGAAATGGTCTGGCTTCAAAAGACAGGGAATAAAGGTTGAACCAACATCCTGACAGGCATAAGGAGCATGTGGTGTGTTAAAGATAAGGGTTGTTATGTGCCACTGTTGATGGTTTTTCTCACACTGTCCTTCCTACTGCAATAACATGCTGCACTAACCATGGTTTCACATTGATGATGAATGTAATAGTGTTGTGTAATGCTCTTTCTATTACAAACAAATATGAATGAGATGGATGCTCAAGCTTCAGAAGAATAGCTTTGCTTTGCGTTATACAGTATGCTTTGTATTACAGCATTCAATTAGATTAGATAATCTAATGCATTATTGTGAGGGTGTAGCTTGAGCTTGTGTGTGCTCTGCAGTAACTTGGCAATCTCTTGTTTCATTTTGGACAAAGGGGCAAACTAACGTCGCCTCTTCCACCATGCTGCCAATCTTGACTCATGGTATCAATATGTCACTCAAGGTTTAACCTTCGCAGGGTTACTGTCAAGCTAAAGCACTGAAAGTTATCATCCCGGCAGCCAAGCAATACTGTATCTTTCAGAGGATTAGCACGTGCCTTGAAACACCTGTTTTCAGTGTATAACTCATTGCCTTGGTGCCAAGCCTATCCTTCAGTAGCCTACAAGACCGCTTTAGACAAGAGTGTCGCAGGAGGCCTCTGCTTTGTGGGATTGGATGGTTGCTTAGGAAGCTGGTGGTTTTGGGTGTACCTCCCATGGCACGATTCGGTCATTTTGTGGTTGGAAAAACAGTGCACACACCCACGTAATATTGACTTTTCCACCCGGAGCTAGCGCCGCTAGCTTGCTAGCACCACTAGCTTGCTAGCATAAAACAAAAAGACATCCTAACAATCAGTTGATGTTGTTCTCCATTGATATTATGGGTAATTAATTTAGTCTGAAATGGGGGGAAAATATTTTTCTAAAACCTTCGCCCCGACAGAGATGTTGTGTTAAATATTTAGTGCAGGTTTTGATTAGTCTGAATTCTTTCTGTACACATTTATTAAAACACTTTAACTTGGACTACATGAGAACTAGCACAGTTAAAGGTATAGTCAGTAATTCTGGAGAGAGCATGTTGATATTTGAAAACGATCAAAACAAAAACACCCCTCCCTTCAATGCTATAGGGTGCTATACCTCAGAAGCTCCACCCCACTCATTGGATGCCAAGGCCAATGCCAGTGATATTATTATGTTGTGTAGTCTGCACCACTTTGTTTATGTTGCCATTTACAGAGCCTGGGCTGTGTAGAAATACCATCATATTTTTTCAGCACAACTGTAGCCAGCAAGTGGACAATGAGTAGATTCTACGTTGACTCATTCAACTTTAAGTGGTGCCACCGTCAAATGACTCACCTGTATAACATGCCAATGACGAAACGTAATGTACAGCAGTTATTTAATGTAGGGTGGAATTTTGTTTTGAGGCACAGAGCAGATAGAAGAAGCAAACAGAATATGAGAGAAGCTCATATTTTTGCAGTTTACGTGGTAATTAAATGTTTCTTGCTATAAAAAATAAAAATAAATTTATCAGCTGTGTTTTTTTAGGCCTACCACAACAGAGAGAGAGACTGTTTTATGCGTTCCATAATTTCAAGATCTATAATAAGATGTGAGTGTTTTAGTGGTTTTCGAGGCATTTCCATGCTGTTCTAGTGGTGTTTTTAGACTTAAGTTCTTTTCCATGTTTGTTTACGTCCTGTCCCAGACGTCCTGGAGCTCTCTGAGGAGAGAGTTTGTGGCGTTGAACGCTGCCCAGCTCCACCACATGCTCAGGGAATACAACTGTGGCAAGGCCTGTCCCTCTGGATGGAGCCCCTCCCCCGATGATGCCCAGGACGCCCTCCGGAGTGGTGTGTATGCCTGCCTGTCTGTCTGCCTGCATATCTGCCTGTATGCCTGTCTGTCTGTCTGTCTGTCTGTCTGCCTGCCTGCCTGTATGCTTGTCTGTCTGTCTGTATGTCTGTCTGCTTTCCTGCCTGTATGTCTAGCTGTCTGTATGTCTGCCTGTATGACTGCCTGCCTGCCTGTCTGTCTGTCTGTCTGCTTTCCTGCCTGCCTGTATGTCTATCTGTCTGTCTGTCTGACTGTGTGTCTGCCTGCCTGTCTGTATATCTATCTGTCTGCCTGCCTGTATGTCTAGCTGTCTGTCTGTCTGTACCTGCCTGTCTGTCTGTGTGCCCATCTGTCTGTCTGTACATATTCCCGCCTGTACTTCTATCTTTGCTGTTCTTCCTGCCACTGCACATACACACCAATGGGCCCTCCTAGCCCATCGCCATGGTAATCCCGTCCTGCTGCGGCCCCACCACCCTTCCTCCCTCTGTCCCAACCAATCAGCTTCATCGTAGGATTACCTCTCAAATCCCCCTCTCTCTCCCTGCCTGGGACACGGCACCTGCTAGCCTCCATGTCTACGTCTAACCGGGCTTTAACCTGGAACAGTTTGATTGACTCTTAAGTCAAAGCATTTCACATGGTTACATGAGCTTTATGTTATGGTGAGATGAGGAATGATGCGTTGAAATGAACCGTGGATAATAGTACAGTGTACCTGCAAGGTGCTTCATGATCATCTACCGGTGTTCACCACAGTCACACCTTTGCTCACCCGTCAGCGATGGAACCAGTGAAGGAACAGAACAGCCCACTTAGACGCTCCTTGGTTGATTATGCGTTGGTCGGACATTTTATCACCAAGTCCTCAACAGTGTTAAGTGTTACTCACGTCATTTAGACAAAAGTCTCTTTTTTTTAAATACAAGAAGCAACAAAATAAAATGGCAACATTTTTAAGCATAGGGCAAATTTAGTATATATACTGTGTAGAACCAGACTCTACTGTGGCTGTGTAGCTGAGGTGCGTAACATTTTTTTTGCCAATTTGAACGCACCTCTGAGCTCGTCTCTTCCCTCCCCCCCCTTGCAGTTGACATCTTGGAGAATTTCGACAGCCACCCGCCTCTCGTACTGCCCAGTAGCTCCTTCCACCTGGAGCTGGGGAAGCCCGTCGAGGACCCCGCTCTCTTCCAACAGCTCCACCGCCTGAGGGGCTTTGTGCGGTGCCTCCGGAGTGACCAAACCCGGCCAGCTCCTCAGGCAGCACCGCCGGTACACGCCTCGCTGTTGTGCTGACCCCCGACACTCACAGACATTGGCGGTTGTGGTTATTAATGTTTAATTAACGCCATGCCTGTTCCTCTACATGTTTCTACATGTGTAATAATTTGTTGATATATTTTTGGTATATTTCTGAAACAGACTATACTTATGTATTAAGTCTGTTGCTCTACATATGTATTGGTATAGTCTGTTGTTCTACATATGTATTGATATAGTCTGTTTCTCCACATATGTATTGGTACAGTCTGTTGCTTTACATATGTATTGATATATGTTTCTCTGCATATGTATTGGTATAGTCTGTTGCTCTACATATGTATTGGTATAGTCTGTTGCTCTACATATGTATTGGTATAGTATATGTCTCTACATATGTATTGGTATAGTCTGTTTCTCTACATATGTATATATATATATATATTCTCTACAGACAGTCTACTGTACGTTTTTCTTACTGTGTTCATGTATTGCCTTCCCCCCACCCCATTCTCCCACAGACTCCCAGCTATGTGGCAGCAGACAGGCCGTCTGAGGCCCCACCCCGGCCCTCCGTGGCCCAGGACCATCCCCGCCGAGAGGCCCCTGACTCGGTGAGGAGCCCCTGCCCGGGGGCAGCGGGGGCGGGGGCCCGCTGCGAGGCAGTGCTGCTGACCCAGAAGCTGAAGAGCCTGGAGCTGCAGAACAGCCTGCCGGGCCAGGCCGACCTGGGCTGCCACAGGGGCCTGGCCCTGGACCCCTCCTGCCTGCTGACGCCCCCCAACACCCCCCAGGGCTTGGAGCTGGCCGAGCTGGAGGCCGAGCTGGAGGCCGGCCTGCGCGAAGGAGCTTGCCAGCACCAGAGAGGTACAGTTAAAGGGGAAGTAAGCGATGCTGGAGATAAAAGAATTATGTTGATATTTGCCACGGCTGAGGGATAGTGTTGTGTGGTGGCGCGGTCTGCATCACATTGTTTGTGTTCCCATTTAAAGATCCTGCATGGCTCTTTGAAATACCCACATATCATTTTACCCATTATAAAGCTTTGGATTAAGCAACCACCAAATAAGATAACTGTAATCTAAGCAATGCATGATTAAGCATTGCAGTGTTTACTATGCAAGCTAGCGATTCACACACTAAACTAGGAGGAGGATCATGGCTGCGGTTAGGGTACTCACTTTACAACCTCGCGCAACAGGGATGGCTTTGGATACAGTGTATGCTGGTTATTTACAAAAAAAGATGATGAATGTTCACCACAGTAAGCACACACAGGTACGAGGAAGTCATAAATTGGCCAGTCCAATGTGTCACCATAAATGAGGTTCTGACAAAATGGCAGAACCTCAAAGGGCCATTCATGGCTTGCAGCCACACAGCAGGATTTGATTAAAGAGATCACTGAGGATTTCACTACCGCCACAGACTGCATGGCTACTTCCTTCCCTACCTAGTTAACCACTCCTGATTGACGGAGTCCATTAAGAGAAGAATTTAGAAAGTTGACCCCGGCAGACCTGTGGCATATTTGTCCTTAGAAAGTTCCAAGTCCTCATAAATGTGCCTGACGTAAAATAACAGGAGGTCTCTCTCTCAGGAGTCAGGGATGCTGGAGAAAGCCATAAGGTGCTCTCTCAGACGATCCACTCTACACATTGGACAGACCTTGCCAAGGCTGTTGTGTGGTGCGGTCTGCACCACTGTATGTCTCCCATGTACAGAGCCAGGGCTGTGTAGAAACACCAGATTATATTTTCGGCAAACACACAAAACGGGCAGCCGTGAGGAGCTACTCGTTGGATGATACAAAAGCTGTATTACTGTAGCTTTACCAGCTTAGAATCGCTGACATCACCTTAATGAATCGGCAAGCTTATGTGCTGCTGCCCTGCTCATTGGGGCGTAGCTTCTCCTCCTGTTTCCTCTTCAGCGCCTATTGTTCTTGGATGGAAATGTTCAGCCATGAGATCATCGATGAAGTGAGAGTACGGAAAGTGGAAGGGTGTGTGAGTGGGGGGGATGGGGTGTATATCATGACCCTATTTTAAACGTTGTATGGTGTAGTCATGGAAAGGAACATAAATGGGATCCTTCATGCGGATATAGCCACATGTGATAAGCACTAAGGGAGATTTTCAACAGGAGGTCCGCAACCCCTAGTGGGTCCTCAGAGTTACTACAGGATGTCCAAATTATTTGATCCCAACCTTTTGTTTTCCAAACATTTACAATAAGTCAGAAAATACACATTAACATAAATAAAACATTTAATAAGTAAAGATACATCTTGTTGACAACACTGAAGATACACATGGATCCCTGTGCAATTATGAAATTATCTTGAGAGCCGAGCTAATCTATGATAAACCACTTAATGTGTGGCACCAATAAAACATGAGAAATTATTGCAAATAGTTTGTCATGGGGCCTTGGCCTACAAAACATTGAAGACCACTGAACTAGGTGATACGTTGAACAAATTAGGCTGCCTGGTCAGACCACCTTATAAGTTAAAATGAATGATAGTCTTTCAAACATTGAAAAAAAGTAAATATTTTGAGTAAATTATAGCCTCATATGGTTGCCATTGTTAAATTCTAGGATAAAATACTAAACTTGGGACTGCAAGTGCTTTACTGTAAACTGTGAAAGTTAACACTTTTTAAAGTTACTTTCTGGTGAATACTGTACATGATAACTACATGGCTTATTATATTATCTAACCTTAACAAAACCTTACCTTTCCTCTCAACCCCTGTGGCTCAGGCTATTAGCGGGTAACGCTATTTTGGAAGCTTTGCTAATCCTTTAATCTGTGGCCAAGAATTACAGAGAGGTGGTGATGTCAGGAGAGAAAAGAGCAGTGGCTGGCCCGTCATGTGAATTTACAGTTGGGTTGGTGCGTGGAATCCTAACCGGGACAGGCATTGTTCTGCACAGGTCCTGCGTGGGGGGCAGGCAAGCCGCATGTCAGATAAGGGAAGGGGGGAGGGGTAGGAGGGGTTGGAGGGAAACAGGAGCAAGCCTAGAGCAACAAGGATGTAAACGCACCGTTAGCAAATGCTAATGTTGCTGTTTGTGTGGCTCAGGTAGGCCATACGTGCCACAGAGAGCATGTTAGCGATGCTAGGTAAAGCTAACTAAAGAGGACTGAGCACTATACTGTAAGTTCGCTGTCCGGCCTATTATTATTATTATATTTATCACTGATCAGATAAAAAATAGTTGTTTATGCCTCAAAGCTGCAAACATCTGTAGAACTATTTCAATATAAACTAATTCACAGACGTTTTTGAAATGTTATACACTACCTTTGGTGTCTGGAATTGTACCCTAGTGAACTACAAAAACATTGGTTTTGGTTTGAAACAAGAGTGTCCTGAGAGGTTGGGGGTCCTCTACTCTCCCTTAGATTTCACCTCCTGGTACCTGTTGCATCACCAACCTCTGACGCAATATCACGCAGTGTGTTTGTCCAGCAGGGGAAAGTGTCCTGGACGGGAACGGAGTTGTGAAAGACTGGGAAGAGGAGGTGTTTACAGTGGAACTTAATCGAGGGCCTCACGGTTTAGGTCTGGCTCTTGTGGATGGAATGGTACGTCGATATTAAGCATTTGCCTGTACACTATAGATAAACATTGAATTTAACTTTGTTTAATAGTTGAAATATATGCTGTAAAAGCATCCTTGACCAAGATGTCTAATCTATAGACTGTATAAATGGACAAACCCTCTGTGACGACAAAGTCGGACATTTTACAGTAACATTGGAACTACGGGGATTGACTCCCTATTGCAGCCAGCCTCAAGTGACCATTTGATGAGGTTCTGCACTTCCGCATTGTGTTCATATCTCAGCACTGGAGGTTCCCACTTGGTCTAATCCAGGGGTGGGCAATTATTTTCACTTGAGGGCCACATTGAAAATGTCAGAGAACCTTACGGGCAACGTTGCTTTTTTAACCAACATGCTAAAACCTGTGGGATAAGGAGCCAGATTGGTCTTATCTCTACGCACAATCTTGGTTCTGGGACCATACTCCTGGATATGGGATGGACTTTATTCTCCTCTGGAGTTGCCCAGGATGTGAGGCGCTGGGCGGGTGTGGGGATACTAGCAAGTCCCCTGCTGAGTGCCGCTACGTTGGCGTTTACCCCGGTAGACGAGAGGGTCGCCTCCCTGCATCTACGGGTGGTGGAGGCGGGAAACTCTGACTGTTGTCAGTGCATATGCACCGAACAGCAGTTCGGAGAATTCGGCCTTCCTGGAGACCCTGAATGGAGTCCTGTATGGGGCTCCAGTAGGGGACTCCATAGTTCTACTGGGAGACTTTAATGCGCACATGGGCAATGATGGAGATACCTGGAGAGGAGTGATTTGGAGGGACAGCCTCCCAATCAGCCTTTTAAAATAAAACACAAAATAGCTAACTTTGTTAACTTGCATATTTATGCATATAGGCTAATGCAACAGCATTTTCATAATCAAACCAAACAGTTCACTTTAACTATGTTTTATTTTGACGCAGCAGTAAATAAAGTAACATTCTGCAGAGCTCGTCAAGTGATTTTATGTTGTATTACTATTTTTAAAATGTTTGATGTACTGTACCGGGCGGGCCGGGTAGAATGTCTCAAAGGGCCGCATCCGGCCCTTGGGCCTGACTTTGCCCAGGTATGGTCTAACCCCTACCTGCTCCATAATGCTGTTATTGTACTGTACTGTATATCATTTTCGATAAAGTAAATAAACTAATACATTTTATTTTTGTGCATTTAGCACAGTACAATCACTTAGTTTGGAGGTACTTTAAAATCCTTGCTCTGCGAATATTATGATGTGCAGATCTCAAGGCTAATCAGATAAGACTGTAAAAACTACTGGGATTTAAAGTGAACAGAAGAACGCACTGCCTATCAACAGTAATCAAACTAAGTGCCTCTAGAATCTGAACTGAATTGGCCATACGCAGGCTGAACGTGAAATTGAATTGATAATTACATTTATCTTGTATATTGTTGTGCAATACATAACTCACAAAATCTACAGTATGCAATTCATGTAAATGTTTAACTTTTTACACTCTGAGTTCACTGTTATGTTGTGGTTGCAAGAGAGTAGCCTTGTGAGACCGTCCTGATCTCGCAAGATGAAGTTTAATTTCGCCGTGAGAATCAGTCTGGAAAGCCTAGGAATAATTTTGAATGTGTCAGAGTAGCAACTGAAGTTACCAATCAGCATTGTGTTTATAGTTATACAGGTGTGGTTTAGGTTTGCCAACTGCCAGGTATTTTTACCTATTATTTTTATTTTTTTACCTCTATATTATTATTTTACCTATTATTTTGACCTATTAGTGTCTATTAGTGCCTGCCCTTTACAAACATCGATGCACGGCTCCCCAGATAGAGTTGTGACAATCCATCTGGCATGTCAGGTTAGCAGCAGAGGGTGGACATTACTACATTATACATTCTAAATTATATAATAAATAATAATAATAATAATAATAATAATAATAATAATAATAATAAATAGATTATAAATCTACTGTATGTACATAAGGACCAAGTGAATTTTACCAAGCGAGATACAGAATAAGCCTATGAAAAGAACTTGAAAAGAAATGTACGTAGAAGTAAAAAAACGATTACACATTTTTGAATGGTGTGTATTGCGAGCCAGTTCATCCATGTGCAGTACTACCAGCCACCACAAAACACTGCCACTTCGAGCCTAGACACTGCCCCCCTGGGGTGCCGGCAATAGACCTTTTTCACAGTGACCTGGAAGTGGTACCAAAGGGGTACACTTGCTTTTTGTGTAGCGCAGACCTGGGCAAAGTCAGGCCTGGGGGCCGGATGTCCTTTGAGACATTCTACCCGCCCGCTTGGTACATCAAACATTTTAAAAATAATAATTAAAGTGAACTAGTTAAAGTGAACTGTTATGTTGGATTATGAAAACTGTGTTGCATAGTCTATATATACATAAATATGCAAGTTAACAAAGTTAGCTATATTGTGTTTCATTTTTAAATGTTTTAGCATGTTGGTTAAAAAAGTATTGTGGCCCGCAAAGTTCTCTCAAATTTTCAATGTGGCCCCCAAGTGAAAATAATTGCCCACCCCAAACCTATGAACATATATTACTTGGTGAAGACATTTGGTGAATTTGACAAAAAGTGTATTAGCTGACAATTATCTCAGACAGACTATGCCAAAAGTCCTTATATAGTGTATCTGCTATACTTTTTAAATGTGTGTTGTAAACACACGACTGTAAATGTACAGTATTTGATTAATCAGATTGCTGTTACATGTGTGTTATGTCTGTGTAATGTTTTTTGTTAGAAAACTTCCCTGAAGATGAATGGGATTTATATCAAGTCAGTGGTGCCCAGCTCACCCGCTGCCAACTGCCAGAAGCTGAAGGCAGGCGATCGTATCCTGGCTGTGAATGGCACTAGCCTGGTCGGCATGGAATATCACAGGTGAGCATTGGATTATTGCTGGAAAAGTATCCATCTGCTGGACATGCAGTACAACACATTTTTTTTCTACTTTTCATTCCATGTTCTTCTGTGTTTCCCAAAGCGGGAGAGACCTGATCCGATCATCTGGAGACTCCCTCAGATTGCTGGTTGCCAAAATTGAGTCGAGAACAACAATCAAGGATTCTGTTACCGCCACGTGTTGAAGGAAGAGCTTTTATTGGCTATCAAGTGCAATTAGACTCACTGTAGGAGTTGGGACTTTGGCTTCACACTGCTCTGCCCCAGAGGGAGAAATGTCTATCAGTATTTCTTACAGGAGTTGCTGTCCTACCAAAGGAAAGACAGATTCTGCTTGTCTGTTTTTGTTATTTAATGCTGTATTGTGTATCTCATATGAGATAGTCCAGGCAGTTCAGCATAGCAAACATGGACACTTATAGACTGTTTACGGTCTGCGTAAAACCAATACATTCCTGCTATTGGACTTGTCTAACCTAACCTACAGGTTACTATACTGTACATGTAGCTATACTATTCTGTACATGTAGCCATGTTTGCGAATGCCATTTCATACCAAAAATTGGTTAACACTACTTTAATGCTAGAATTTTATAAAACAATGCTCTATGATCATGGTTGTGTCATGTATAGTTGCTAGCAGGTAAGATGTTATTATATTTGCTAGTAATCTATATGAATGTCTAAAAACAAGTATGCATCTTCGTGTAACCAAACAATTTGTGTTTGATTATGTTTAGATTATGTTAATATTTAAATCGCTGACAACTTTTACATGCATACTGTAGTTTTAATTGTGGCCTTGGTACAATGAACATTACATTGGGGCACAGTTTGCAGAGCTAGCCATTATACTGTATGTTCCACTAATGAATGACTTGCAACAAATATTGCATGCATGAGTATTGTTTCCGCAGTGTTTCTGCACAGCCTAAATTAATTAGAAAGTTAAAATTAAGAACAGAAGGCAATAACAAATTCTGCAGTGTTATTCCTTGGAGTGAAAATGTGATTGATCACTTCAACATTTGAGAAAATGTTATGACAGAAGTACAGTATGATAGGTGAATCGTGGATGAATAACATCTCATATCTGATATGTCATTTTGTAACTATCATTTGCTCGGTTTCATAGACATGGATTAAGCCTAGTCCAAGACTAAAACAACAATTCAATGAAATGATTCCCTTGAAGCAGATCCTTAGTAGGGCTTAATCCATGTGTGTGAAACCGGCCCATTGTATTGTTGCATGATGACACAGAAACAAATGTATTTTTGTTTTGCTAAAGTCAGTGACTGGTACAGTATGTATTTAACATTTGCAGTTGTACAATGCATCAGTAACAGCTCTTTGATTGGAAGTCTGTCATTTCTGTATCTTTTTCTTTTATTACCTGGGCAACAGTGTTAAGTCCACAAGAATAGAGACAACAAGAGTATTACAATTTTTTAAATATTTATATTTCCTGGTCATTTTAAACATACAGAATAAAAACTTTTTTTTTTCTTTGGAAAGCTTAATGATCCATTACTACTGTACTATTTAATTAACGACTACACATTACAGCGTGCCTGGACATATGTTTAAACGCTGCTAAAGCAAGTAACAAGAACAAATGAAGCAACGGTGTGCTTTCTCAAGTGATTCCAGTATTCACTGGAGCCAGGAGCCTCAGGGAGACAAGGGTGTGTCTGCCCCAGCACGCTTTTAGCGGGACGCCACATTAGCTGCTGTTTATAGCTGCTTTGTGGTTTCCACTGGTCTAGCACTTTCCACTCCCCAGCGCAGCCCCCGTGGCATGAGCTATAGGCTATGCTGTGTTGTGTAAAACAAAGCTATTCTCAGCTCCAGGTTAAACACTTGAATGCACACATCTATGCTCAATAAGTGATTAAAGGTGACAAAAGCTGCTGAGAGGTGAGGTTTTCATGCTCCAGTAACTTCACAGTTCACCATAACGCCTAAGACTGCTTTGTTGACAATTATGGCATTAGGATTCACTAGCTAAACCTGCTGTCTAATTTGGGCATATGTACAACTAAAGCTTGTTGTTATCATCACCCATGCATCCCCTAAACCTAATGGTCAGCTTCCAGGCCAATAGGTTCATAGTGTACAGTACTGTATATAGGCTATAGGCCAGCACACAAACATTCTCCTTAGATCCATTCAATGTGCAATATAAGAAAATATGAATGTGTTGGTCAAGTCTAACCTGACGAAGATAGTACAGTATGCAGTGTAAATTATAATTTTTACTGCACTAAAAAAAAAAAAACATAATACAGAACATAAGATAATACATTCCTGTGATCATATGGTCTCTTCTGTGAGTGCCCTGTCTGTGGGACCCCTCCTGCCTGTCACAAGTCCCATTTGATTGTGCTGTTTGCAGAGCTTCAGTGTCAGAAACAACCTCGTAGACATGGAGCTTTGCTAGAGCGATATGTTGCCGCCTCCCTATACACAGCAAGGAATTCGCCTGTGCCAGTTTGCCAGCAAGTATTTACAAAACAATCCCTCCAGGGGCACACAGCCTACTGTATGAAAACAGCTCTATCTTGCTATAGCTTCATGTTTCTGTTATGTCTGGACATAGTGTATGTGAGTGTGTGTAAAACATACACTATATCATATACTTTATGTATACAAACAGGAAACCTTCCCTGTTTAATTATCTGTTTTCATCCATGAAAACTATGTAAAGTTCTTCTCTCCTGGTAGTGTGGATGATGACTAACCGTCTTTATTGCCCCTTTCATGATCAATTAAGATGACTCTGGAATGATTGCAAAGCAGTTGAGCAATACAACTCTGAGAATGTGGCCTTTTCTCAACCATTAGAGAAGCTCCATTCAACGTTCCTTTATCTATGAAGAGAGTGATGCTATCTCCTCTGTGAATCAGTTCTACACTAGCGTGAGTCACAGACCCCCAGTATTTTGAATGCTAATGCTAAAGTATGGTCGTTTAGAAAGGTCCTTTTTGGCAGGATTCAGGAGGATTACTGACTAATTTAGTGCCAAATCACAGATGGGTTACCACCTGACAGACAAAGGGAACATTGTCTGGCTTTTTGTTTGTCAAGACAGAAATGGCTGGTATTATCTATGGGGGAATGCTGAAAAGCCACCAGGAAATGAGCAACTGCTGTTAAGACATCAGTAATCCAATGAAGTAATTCAGTGAAACCGCAGTGTATCATTAGTGCAGAGGTATCTCATTGGCCTTTCTATACCCTCAGATTATCTGTGAGTAATATTTAGAGATCAGGCAAAAAGTTAAATTGTCTATGAAAATTTAGAAAAGCTGTAATAACCTCCCATACAAGCTATTAGAAACATCAAATTATTACTAACCACTATAGTATGGATTGGTTGGAGGAGTAATCCTTGCAAATACCATAATTGTTTCCACCAGTGCTGAGAGAGGTCCAGAGTTTCCCAAAATTGATTTCAGCTGGGAATGACTAGAGCAGAGATGGAATATCACAAATACTACAGAAAATGTAAGATGATACAAACATTGTTTGACGTTGCAATTTTGTTTTTGTACAGTTAAGTATTATTACTAAGTCCTACTGAGACTCATACACAGTATATATTTACCAAATGAATATATGCTACTTTTATAGTATGGCAGATCGGAGAGACAGAGATGTCACTGGAACTCAAGACAGAAAGAAGAAAGGCTATTATGAGTTGCGCTGGTTCATCCTTCCTTCTCATTTAAAACAATGAGCGACAGGAAGCAGCATTGTATGTAACCAACCTATAAAAACAGTGAAAAACAGTTTGGTCACTGCCGTCCTTCCTCGGTCCCTAGCAGTGACAGGTCCCGCTGGTGGGGAGGGGTTCCGGACACACAGGCCCCTCCCTCAGACACAGGAAATCCCGTCTGGAGAAGTTGGTCCAGTGCAGGGCTCTGAGGGAATTCTCATTCTCTTGTCCTTACCTAGGTGGGGGGTGGGGGCCTGGGCGTGATTTCGGGTGTGTGGCCTATGGAATTGGTTTGATTCAATCTTTCAAGCGCTGTAAGCTAGCTGAGTCACTTCATACATCATGTAGGTTTGGAGGTGCAAAATGTATGTGGAAATGTATAACATTAAAACACCAATTCACAACGGCATGCTCAGATGAGAACAAGAAAAGTACAGGAGTAAAGGCAGCAGCAGGACATACAAACATTCCATGCACAGCAGTCACTTGTAAAGTGCTAACCAACTTTTTGAACATTTTGACCCATGACCCATAACAAAACAATTTCACATTTTATTATAGGTAATGAAACTATATGAACAATAATGAAAGCATGCAACCAAATGCAAACAAACAGTAATGGCAAGATCCTAATAAGTAGCACTGTCAATAAACCACAGCTGCATACAGCTAGAATATGCCTACATCAGCATTTCTCCAGAATCTTTATTATTCAAAGTAAGATTGTTTCCCAGTGAGTAGAGAAAGTTATAAGTATTTATTAGCCAGAAAATATATTTGAAAATATATTTTTTGTGTATAGCCTATAGGCTAAACATCTTGTGAGGCCCTGTGAGAGATGGTTAGCACCACAGCACCCTACTCCTGGAATTCCGCTCTGAAAATGTACGGCACGGTCCAACAATTTACTAACCAATTATGTTCATCTAATCGTTTATCCAACCACCTTTAAAAATGTCTGCACCGCTTTGTCTAGAAGTAAACCTACCAGACTATTTTCTCAGCATGTACAGAGAACGGTTAGCTTGCAAAGAGATTTTTGGTGAATTTGACTAAGTTTATTTATAGAATCGCTATATTTGAGACAAAACAATAATTTTACCCACAATATGAAATACCCTGCTTAAATTATTGTGGGCCTAACAAATAGGCCTATGGCCCACATACCTAGCCTACTAGTAATAAAACATTTTTTTATATTGAACTTCTATGAAATGCTCATTTGTGATAAGGCTATACAATGAACCGTCAATTGAAACACAAACAAGCAGGCGGCAGTTTTTTTTTACAATAATTCAATAATTCAAAAACTCCATTCATTCATCCATCTTCTCCCGCGACCCCGGGTCGTGGGGGCAGCAGCTTCAGTTCAGCAAGGGACCCCAAACTTCCCTTTCCCGAGCAACATCAGCAAGCTCTGACTGGGGGATCCCGAGACGTTCCCA
>JAODUE010071674.1:0-15578 GCA_027564755.1 Amblyopsis hoosieri | reverse complement strand
TGCTCACATATTTGCAAATATGTGAGGGGTGTACTCACTTTTGTGAGATACTGTATATATATATATATATATATATACACAGTATATATGTATAACCCTTATACCTCTGCGTGTGCTGGAGGAAAATTGCTCAGGTTGAACAATATAGATGTATGCATACATTTACATTTCTACAATATGCATGTCTCTCTCTGCTTAGGACGCGGCAGAAAAACATCCACATCAACAGTAGGTTTGAGTGTACAGATGCAATGGAGAAGCACTGAGCACAGCAGTGATGACATTGTCCATGAGATTTAATTATTGCAGAAAAAGGACAGTCAAAGATAAAGTAGTATTGTGCACTGTTGAAAATACCAGTAAAGACAGCAGCAACTGCATCCAGTAGAACTAGAAGTGCACTTGCTGTAGTCAGGATCCATATGGCCTGATCGGGAACAAATACACCATCCGGCTGTCCATCTCTCTGCCAAGCAACTGCTGAAGGACAGCCTACCTTTTGTGATAACAGTTTGCTGTGCGCTCTGTAATATTTCGTCTCCCCTCACAGAATGGACGGGCAGTAGTTGCTTACTATGTCAAATGTATTACTATTTCCCTTCCTGTAATAAACATGACTTCTTTCCAGTTTGGTTCCTTGTTGTTTTAATACCTCTGGACTACAATGCACAACCAAGTATTCTACACAATCGAAGTTATTTGAATATGTATAAGTATGATTCAGTGATATCAGATTAGTGTATCTGATACACAAATACATCAACATTAACAATAAAGACAATAGCTTTCTTTCAAACATTTATTAACAATAATATACAACTTAGCAAAGCATCATCTTTAACTTTAAGGTATAGAGATATATTTCGATTGCCAGTGTTGATAACCTGGAATGGTTGACCTGTGAAGTGAAAAATGCAGTATGTTAATATAATCTCATTGAAGCTAAACTCCCCAGAGCTTGTTACAAAAGGATACGCTGATTGGACTTGTGTTTTATTGTTTTAAAGATAATAAAAGCATATGGCCATAATCTACATCATATAGTTTATAACCTGTAGC
Organism: Amblyopsis hoosieri; assembly: GCA_027564755.1. Taxonomy (NCBI): domain Eukaryota; kingdom Metazoa; phylum Chordata; class Actinopteri; order Percopsiformes; family Amblyopsidae; genus Amblyopsis; species Amblyopsis hoosieri. Next base: position 14,519 of record JAODUE010071674.1, on the reverse strand, counting down.
CTACTTCGAAAACAAAACGTGTACCTGCTGTTAGCACGTAATATTATTAGCACTCAAGCTCGCCTCCAGTGCTAATGTTAGCCATCTAGCCACCCTTTAACTAAAAAAGCTCTAACATTTTAACCAGTAATTGTTGTTGAATTGCTTACATGTCTTGTGATGACTGGTTCATTCGGTCTCCAGATGCTGTTTCCAGATGCTGTTGGTGTCGTTCATCCATCCTGCAATGACGTATTGATAGACATCCTATAGAATACTAGTGATTTGCCGTTGTTATAGCCTATTACATAGTATGTCAGTAATAATAACTTTGAGCAGACGCTTGCAGATTCTAAGGTACAAAATACAGTTAAATGAGTTAATATGAATCCCAAATCGCAACCAATAATTTATTTCTGTCTAAATTATACACGCTGTATTTGCTGACTAAAATAGTCAGAGTTGGGGACAAATATGGCGGCAGGTACATCGGAAGTGACGTTTTTGGTACCCATGAATAGTCCACTATTCAATGCCCCACCCCCCTTGGTTGTTGCTATAGGCATGCCCTGTAAAGCAAGCTATTTGCAACTGGAATGTAGGATAATGGTGTTTGATTTCTAAAATAATAGTTCAGAAATATCAGAGAAGTAGAACTACAAAATGCTTTTTGAGAGCTACAGTAGCTTATTCACAATATAAATGTAATTCCATCGGTCTCAATGCACGATCTTGACAAACATGTAAGATAGACTACAGGAACAACAATGTCCTTACATAACAGGGTAAGTCAATAGCCTACATAGTTTTATTTTAAGATAATATTTAGTTATGACTTCCTATAGTTTTCATTATCTTGGCTTGCTTTAGACCAGTGGTGCCCAACTCCGGTCCTGGAGGGCCCCTATCCTGCTTGTTTTAGATGTCTCCCTGCTCCAACACACCTGACTCAAATCAATTGGCTTCTGCAGAGACTGATAATGAGCCATTCATTAGAATCAGGTGTGTTGGAGCAGGGAGACATCTAAAGCATGCAGTGCGGTAGCTCTCCAGGACCAGGGTTGGGCACCCCTGCTTTAGACATTTGTTTATTGCACCAGGATTTGGCTCACATAGATCTGGATCTCATAATCGCACAACAGGAAACAGCTGTACTATAACTACCATACAGTAAAGTTATTTTCCATCTTCAATCATCAGATACTTTCCCATGTCCTGTTTTTGTGTATGTTTGTTTGTATCTCCTCTTGCTTTTTTGGCTTCAGAAAAGCGATACCCCCTCTTAAACTTTGAGGATGTGAAACCATGTGTAGTCTAAAATGTGCACCATTTTGGCTTTTACCCTAAAAGCTTGACAATTCCCCTGCGCATAACATGAATTGTACATTGACCGTTCTTGGAAGGGGCATATTTCAGAGCGGTTTGCTTCTTTTTTTAATGGAGAGATATATAATGGTGTGTGTTGTTGACTAGTGATCATGTATGCATGCTGACCAGTGTAGAGCCATGTCTATGTCATAACCAACGATGTCAAGACAGTTGCGCTGCAGTCATCAATTACGTAAATCTACTCCCCAATACTTGGTGCTATCTATAATATTGTCTGGTGGCATACCTTGTAATGTGTTTCCCTTTTGCGCGGGGGAGCAGGGTTCAGATTTCCCTCTGGCGTATATTTGGTTTTTCCCATTTTTAAGTTTTTAGTATTGACAAAAAGTAATTATGTGTAATAACTAAAGCATAATTGTACATGCTTTTTTCCTCACACTTCCATCCCCCTCCACCTAAAAATATAAATATTGCGCCTCTGAGAAGGTGAATGTGTGTCTCACTGTGCCGCCACCTCAAAAGTTACGGGCGTGTTCTCGATTCGTGCACACAAGCGGCAATGTTCTCGGGACTGCGCCAGCATGCCGTTCCAACACTCAACCAGCCCGCATCGGCCCCCTAGCCCGCCCGCCTTTCATTGAAAATGAATTGAACACTAGCGGGTCCCGCTTCCCGTGTGAAAATCAGTTTTAGCTTTCCCTCTGCAACAGCCTCCTTTCTCCTCATTTATAAAATAATACATCTATAGAGCGCTTCATCTTCGGTTACAGTAGCCTACAACAAAGGCAGAGTGCTAATACCGGTGTTATTCACAAGCATCGGGACGAGAGCATTATGAAAATCTCAGGACTATATTGTATGCTGCATTGGCTCTGTAGAAAAGCGTTAGCTAATTATAGCTTACCTTACCTACAGAGCTAGTGGCAACATCAAAGTTTTGCAACTGTGAGAGTTGTCCCCGCTCCCTCGCCATTAAGAATGCATTGAATCAAGTGCTCCCCACTCCACTTGTAGTGTCAACAGATTGTTTTGTGTGTTTCAAGTGCAGGCTGAGGCAGGGACAGACCGACTGAGCCACTACTAAAATAAATAATAAAATAAAAAATAAGTTTAACCGACTAGTTTTTATGGTGCCGACTAGGAATGGTAGCAGCGTTTAACCGCTTAACTGACTAATCGAGCACTAGTAGATACCTAATTATAGTTTGACTAGTCTAGACATTTCTTTATATCCTTTATGAATGATTCATGTTTTTACTTTAAATTACTTGAAATTATTTAGAGGCAAGGTAAATAATTCTTGAGAAATAAATAACTCAAATAAAAACACAGTTAGCTTGCAATAGCTGACTATACATTTAATTTCAATAAATGAAAAGCATGCCCAATCTATGTTTTGGTTGGGGTTGTATGTTTATTTGGTTATGGTGTAATCCACAGGCCAGGACCTCTGGTTTATGAGCGACCTCTCTAGTACCATGGAAGAGTTGACCATTGTCGTCATTGGCACACGACATCTACCCACTCAAACGGATGTTTTAATTGTCAAGCACGGCATCCAAAAAGGCTGCAATTTTGCATCATGCTGGGAGTTGTCTCATGACCTCGGCAATAAAATGGCCACCCTACATTTGTTCACCGTGACCATAAAAGCTCTCGGCAACAACAAAGAAAAATTTTGTTTTAGCCAACCAGTGTTGTGTTGGAGATCCAGGAGCAATTGAAGCAGAATGGCAATTTAAAGACTCCCTTTTCTATCATCAAGGGCTGAAGCTATTTAATCCCTGTTTTGTATTTTGTGTAATCTGACTTCCAGTCAAACACCCCAAGATACTTGTAATTGCTGACAATAATTGAGTTTCTGTCGATGTGAGACACAGCTAGGGTCGAACTGGGATGAGAGTGCGTTTGTTGTGCTACTTTGGCAGAATGACAGTGATCCAAAGCTACCGAGACAACAATTGTGGCGCCTATTTAAATGTTTGGCAAAATGAAATTAAATGTGACACAGCGTGGGGAAAGGGGAGTGGACCCTGTTGCTTCAGATGGGGCTGCTGTAATTAACTTGTGTGCCATAGGAGCACAATTAATACACAAATATGTTTATGACAGAGCTGCCATGTTCTGAGGCCCTGTTACTGTCAGACCTGGTGCCCAGTTGGAAGAGGCCATTGTTTTACCTGTCATGTTTTTAAAGAACCAATTCCCACTGATGGCCAGTAACATTTCCTTATGTATTCCTCATTTAACATCACAACAGGGCACAATAGTAATGGAACTTTGAATAAAATGGTATGACTAAATAACAATTGCATATGTAAGGATAGCAAACTAGTTTCGGTGTAAAGATTAGAAAAAACATTAAAAGGCAATAGTAGGCTTGTCTCACCTGAATTGTGTTGTTAAAACTAAGACTCAACTGCATTTCTCTCCAAAGACGCCATCAGAAACCCTAAAGTCACTTGCAGTATGCTGCAACACCATATGTAATATAACAAAATGTGTATGAGAGGTGAAACTGTGTTCATGAAACTACCACCGTATCTGGCCTAGCTATTGCTGTTTACAGCTAGCTGCAGTGTGTTTGGGATGCTACACTCTGCTACAATGCAGGCATCTCTTATCTCTTGGATTCCTGCCTGGACTGCAGGCTCTGTGCCTCAGCCAGGCGTGGGTACAACAGGGTTGAGGCTGGGGACCAGTGGGCCATAGGTCAGAGCCTTGGCTGACCGCGACGCGCATGTCAGCGTCCTCTGTGCACTTGTCCAGCTGTGCATATGAGCTCCGGAAACAAGAGCACGGAGAACCCGACTGAAGCACGTGAACACACACACACGCACGCACGCACGCACGCACACACGTGCGTGAGCAGACGTGCACCACCCTGCCCGTTGTCTTCTATACAAACTCTCCCGTGAAGCCATCTACTGAGCTAGTGCCAGCTGGATGGAGAGACTCCTCCACGGGCTCGAGGTCTCAGCCTCTGTGCCACTCTGTGCTACCCAGGAAGCTTCTGGGAGCACCACAGCAACAAAACAGGATGCGACGGTACGCTTCTCCCCCACCTTCAGCTATCTTGCCTAAATTGCGCCTCTTCAACCTCTGTCCTCAGGGCACGTTGCTAACAGCCTGTTTATTGGCAAAGCTTTGGAATACTTCCGAATGAACCTTTAGGACCAAGAAGTCTTTGGGCCTGTCATATTTAGTCCATATCCCTTGGGTGCTGATATTTTTTGCCATGTGCTTCCTGTAAGGTATTAATCCTCATTAGGATGTAGAGAGGCTCTCATTGACTGCTCTGAGGGATATGAACCTTGAGAAAACTTTTTTTTTTTTTACTTTTCGGTTCTGCGAACGGCCCAGTTCTGTCTAGGGAGGCTCCCCCAAAGGAGAGGGAAAAAGGAGGAGTAGAGGATATTTGAAACACTGTTACCGTGGGTGGGTGATTGATGGACTACTCTTACAAAACAATTCACTTAGTTGCTGCTGCATGCTGTTCCTATTCAGGAACAAAATGGGGCTTAGTGCACCTATTTCACTATCAGCATTATGTGATCATTTAGATATTACATTGGAACACATAACTTGTAATGTGGACAGGTGTTTTTATTTAGTTTTAGCTTCTCTGGGCTTTAATATTTCATGGGTTAGTAGAATTTACAATGCAGTTAAACACCTTTTCTTGGCAATATAAATTGGCACCACAACTTATCTTTGCTTTAGCAAAGGCAATTATAATAAGATGTTCCTTTCCTTAGTGTTTTCATAACAATGATTGTGTGCATATAATACGTAATTATAGACTTCCATTAATTATTGATGTCAATAATCTTATATATTTTCAGTTCAGAGAACAGGTCAAAGACTAGACTAATATTAGAGCTCATGTTTCATTTGCTCTGAATATGTCTGACCTTACCTGACATGCCAGATAAATTGTTGTCACAACTCCATCTGGGAAGTCGTATATTGAAACTGTTTGTAATGGGCAGCTACTTGATGAACCATCTGGTGGGTTTCGCTGTTGGCACACCTAAACAACGCCCGAATAGCTATAAAGACGACCCTGATTGGAAAGTTCAGTTGCTACTCGGACGCATTTAAAATTATTCTAAGGCTTTCCAGACTGATTTTCACAGCGAAATTATACTGGAGCTTGCGAGATCAATCAGTATTACATCAGGCTACGTCTGGCCACCCTCCCAATTAGACAGATTTCAACCCTGCCTGGAATTAGATGGGCCAATCTGTATACTACAGTACTGTATAATAGTAACAGTACATATGTACAATACAGTACAATAATATGTACAGTACTGTACAGTGTGCTGTAGAGTAATTTTCTTAATCAACCAACTATTTTGCATTTAGAGTCATTCATGTCTATGCCCGAGACATCCTGATCTCACAAATTTAATTTTGTTTCATCAGTCTGGAACCCTTTAAGCGTTTAACGACCGTTTAGAGTTTAATCTGGCCAATCAGCGGCCAACTGAAGTTTTACCTGAGATGTCAACAACATGGTACGTTGCACATTTTAGTATCCACCGGTGCTCTAGCTTCAGAATGCTTGATATAAAGGTAGGAAGTCCAATTGTAAGGTGGTTTGATTAAAATGTATTAGCATCGCCTTCTTGACAAACACTTCAAGATCAGGATGGTATCACGATCACGATCATGTTGATGGAAATTGGAAAGTAACTGAGATTCCAGACGCATTTAGTCTGTAATGTGGCCAGACTATACTCACAAAGTGAATATGGTCTGGTTACACCAGGCTAAGAGGCTAGAACCTAACCTGAGGCCAGACATGTTGCTCCTCTCTGCAACAACACAACAACAACAATCTTCAGACATATAGTAGATACTTCATACAGTATCTTAGCATGCACAACCTTTAATGCCATCATAGACCCACCCAAGCCGTGTGGTCATGGCGTTATGAAGAGAAATTACATATGAAGATTTCCAATAATGAAAGCTGACACCAGTCTATAATGAGGTTGATAGATTAGTCGTAAATAACCACCGCAGTGTACAATTTCCCAAACAAGGTTATATCGGTACATTATGGGAGAATGTGATGGCTTGGCTTTATTTCAAGCCAGTGCGTGACAGATATGCATGGCTTCCTTTTATAATTGTCCTGGTGCGTTGGACCCAAAGACGGACATAGCAATCTTTTCAGCCTAGGAATGTAGTATCTGTTTAAAAAAAAAAAAAAAGAGTCTTCAAAACTGAATTATCACTTTGCTCTGCCCCAGGCATTCAGTCTTCCCTAGATAGTATGATTGCGGTCAGTCAACTACGGATGTGTCACATAAGACAGTGATTCTCAAAGCGAGGTTCAGCACCCCTCTAGAGGTCACAGAATGTTGTGAGGGAGGGGCCTCAACAAGCTTTTAAGTGTTTTAATTGTATTTCATTTATCTAATTTAATATTGTCTCAAAATGTGAATTACATGTTTAAAATTGTGTTAATGGATGTCTCTGTTGGTATCTCACGCCAGTGTTTGCATGTGTGCATGTAAGGTGGGTATGAAGTATTATGAAGAACTATTTCTATCAGGGTTGTGGGTCCGAAGTTTTCAGAGCTACAGATTTAAGCCTCAGAACAGTTTTGACAAGCCAAAAGCACTTGGCTTTTACTCTTGTAAAGTGTATACACTTGGCTTGGGGGTTAAAACAACCCTCTTGCAATTTAAACGTATGAATTTCGCTGATGCAATAACTTTAATGCCAGTAGTATGGATGCTGGGTTGATTTGCAAACGCTAAACACAAAATGTTTTCCCAGAATGTTTGAAAGACATCACAAAATTAATCTGGGATCCAAACTAAACCAGCATTGTACATTATAAATAACACCCAAGTACATGTTGCTTTTCCATTATGTGGTACTCCCAATATTTGGTGTGCCTGTTAAACATTTGAAATGCCTATTTTGATTTCAGCATGTTTCTTTGTGTTGACAGTGTGTGAATTCAAGATGGGCATATTCTAATAACGTTAATCCTGTTATTTGTGCTTCTTTTTTAAGTCAGTGCTTTGCACTTTTAACAGCTGCTGCCTGTTGGTTTAATGCTTTTGTATAAGAATAGCATATAATAGGATTTATCCGAATACTGGCCAGTTTTAGCTCAATTCAAACATCAGGGATAGTTTACATTAGAGGATATTGCATTATACCATTCAAATCATTATTAGTTTCTCATGGGTCACATTTGTTTCACCACTCTTACGTTGCTTGTTGTCTAGTGCTTTGGGATCATTGTGCTAAAATATGTATAAATAGCTATGCAATAGTTTGCACTTTTTGGTACAAAACGGTCTGGCCTCCTTTAGTGTACCACTGGTCCGAGCAAATGATAGTACTAGGATATAGCATTACTCTCATAAGCAGATAAGTCAAATACGTAATGCCTCAGCATGGCAATCATTTCTTAAAAGAACATTGATTGGTTGTGTTCACTGTGGGCAATTGCGGTCCACAGGGAATGGTCTGATTGTCCTATAAACCAGACTTTATGTCATGGATTGAGCACTTTATGAAGCATAATTCCTCCAAATCACACTGAGATTACGTTGTCAGTTGTGATTTGCAGTAATCGATGAGAGAGTCCACTTTTCAAGTTTGGCCGGAAATTTTTAGAAAGCCTAAATATTGGACAAACAATAGACACATAGTAAATCATATTCTATCTGTATATAGTTTTAGTGTGCATTTGTGCCATTAGTATTAGGCATATTATTCACATTTTAGATCTGTGATTTGTGCTGGGTGTCTCTGCTGTCTGATATGTCATGCACTGACAATTGATGACAATTAAAGCTCCCCACTCTAATTAGCCTGTCAGAGAGCTTGCATTCATATCAAGCAACATTTTCCAATTGACAGACACTGCAGTGATTTTCCAGCAGTTTGACTTGGTGTCTTACCCCCTGAGAGGTAGTGACTGGGCTATGGCTGTGTAGGTCTGTCTGCTTCAGTTAAAGGGCTCTGGGACTTTGTACTTTCTCAGGACTGCGACTGATGAAATGATACTGCATGTTGAGCTGTGCTGTATGCAGGGGTAGACAAATATAAACATTTCCACCAAGCCAGTTATTCTTGTGGCCAAAATTACTAGTTAGTGGCCACAATTTTGCATGCATTTTTAAGTTAAAAAAAGTTGTTGAGATGGGAAATAAGACTTTTTTTTTATCTTAACATCTTTGTTGATGTTTAATAATTTCACAACGTTAGGTAGGCTATAGAAAATCACATGGCTATATGTTATCCCCTCCCCTCCACACTATCTACTAACAGTCGGGCATTTTACCGTGTTTATCTTGAATGCCAACAGTTTAAAGTACAGTGTAATATATCCAAAATATAGCTTACAATACTATATCATAAATTAAAATATTAAATTAAGGTGCCAGTGGCTGTGCATAGTTGGTGGCCAAAATGTAAAATTGTGTTGCCACGGGCACCGGCCACTCGGCAATGTCAACCCCATCATGGCTGTACGCCCATTGCAGATTGATGCCAACCTTTCTACTATCACATACCAAGCAGTACACACACATACTGTACATGCACAAATTACTACTTTTGACATGGATAAAACCGTCCTAGCACATATCCCATTGTGTGGGAGTTGTTTTGGTGTTCTGTGTTTTTAAGGTGACTACAAGGAGTGTGCAATAATTAAATACATGTTCAACATTCATTCATATTTTTTCTACTACAATATCCTGAGATGAAAACTCGCAGAACAAGTGAATCAAATATATTAGTTCTGCTTTGCGATTAACAAATGACACATTAATCATTAATGTCACAAAGTGACAAAATCGCACAGTGGCTTAAATAAATCAGGACTTTGGATTCCTCTGAAGCAGAGCTTGTCATTGTGAATATTTCTGGAAGGCAGTTTTTTCTTAATGTAATGACACAGCTTGCAATGAAGCCCCTCGACTTATGATGTGCTAGGACCTTTCTGTCCAGGACAGAAAGTGTGTTACTACTTTCTGTCAGATGAGGCCCAGCAGGGACAGGCAGGAGCTGCTGCGGCGTCGAAAGCCCAGCAGCGGAGGAAGCCGGCTGGAGCTGTTGCGACGTGGAAAGCCCTGCTCAGGCTGAGCAGCAGAGTCCGAAGGCCGCACCAATTGAGCAACGACAACGACAGGTGGCTGTTGGAGCCCTTTCCATCAGAGAGTAGACGAATGTTCTACGCTCGAGGTCGGAGGGGTCCCGGACCGCGTCTCCCAGCCTTGCCAACACGGAAGTGCACTCCGCTAGCTCCGCTTGCAGCAACGCCGGCAAGGGAGGAGACACGGAAGTGGGTGCTGTCCGGGTCTGGTGGGGAGGAGACCGCAACCCTGGCTGGGGAGTGGGCACGTGGAGAGCGGACGCTGCCTTTGTCGGCTTGGCGATCGGGGCCAACAGCTGCTGAGCCCGACGTTGCCTGTCAGCGTATCGTTGTCATTTGGAGGCTGTCGCAGAATTTGACCTGAAACACCAATTGGGGTAACTACGGTCAAACCATTCAGTATAACTTAATCTGTGTTTTAAGACGCTGTTGGTAATTATATATCCATAATCACACTGTTAAGTAGCCTATGAGTTAGATAGGTGGCAGACAATCAAGTGTGTCTTAAATGCAGACGTCAGAACACGAGAGAAGCCTAAGGCTTTTGTGTCGGTGCCATGGTGCGTGAGTCATTGCCAGAAGAGAAATAATAGGTAATATCGAAAGTTTAATCATATGCAATGTCAATCTTTCGATAAACATTAAGTGTTTTACTGTAGCCCATATTATGCTACACTTGTTATTACCAAGAAATAGCCCACTAATATCTGGATATACGATTTAAATAGCCCTGTGTCCACAGTTTAGCGCTGGCAGGGCGCTTTATCCAGCGCTTCATTAAAACGCACTGTGCACTGGTTTTGTTTATAATATATTGAATGACAACATTAACCACCGCTATGCAAGCTAAAAAAAGCTTCTGTATGGTGATAAATGCACTAGAAACATTCAATGTGAACAATATATGCTCATACACATTCGATTTCATTTCCCTGTTGTGATAGTGAGATGTCAACACAGCTCAGACAGACAGGCTACGACCAAAATTAGCTTCTCCCCTCGTCTCCCTCAATTTGACTTCGTAATTGTTTTCTTGGTTACCACGGTGATTAGTTGGCTGAAAAAAAGCTGCAGTGATGACACCAGCGCCTTACTGAAAAGTTGAGTAACTACTTAACTTTTTATGATATTATAACTCTGCCGCACATAAAAGGCGGAGCGTTCTGAAAAAATAGCTTTTTCTCTCGACTGCTGCATGCAGTCACACACGCTCTATCCTTATTGGGACAAATTGAAAAAAGCTGGCGCTCAGAAAAAAGCTCTATGTGTACACGGGGCCTATACGACTTTGCACTACAGCTCCAGCCAGTCAAAATTGGGGTGCTGCAGCGCCCTCATCACCCACCTTCCCACACCCCTGCTTCTGCATCGCACCTACGTCGACCCTACGCCGTAGGCTTCCTCTAGCTGCCTACCCTACGGCGTACCTTACGACGTAGGGTGACGCGCACCTCTCAATAAATGTAACTACACGTCCGTACGTACGTCGATTCGATGCAGTGTGGGTTTTCCTTATGGTATTTCCTTGTGGTTGGACAGTGAAAAGCAGACTTTTATAATTACTATTTTGTGTCTGCAGATTGTTTCCTATTATAAATGTTGATGTAACTAAGAGATTCGCTAGAGAGAAATATTTGTATATGCTTATTTCAAAGCGTTTTACATTCTATTAGTAGCCAAGATAAGGGGATTTCCTTTCCTTCTGTTGTTCAAACAGCAAAAACCGATCTTTTTAAATACTATTTTGTGTCAGCAGAGATTGTTTTCTAGAGACATGCCTTTCTATATTAAAGGTATTTTTCAATATTGACATTTTAATCGGGCTACTTGTCCGGTCGGGGTAGTAAGAGCCTCCTGCACTTGCCCCCATAAAAATGGACTTGTCCCGGACAAAAATATCGAGCCCACAAGTTACTCGTCAGTCACACATTGAGCATCAATATATTTTCGAATAATAACGCACAGAGCAAATCTATTTGCATAGGCCAACTATTGTTCATCTGAAGGCTAAATTAATCTCAAAAGGCAAAGATACATGGCTTATTGTTATCAATAATACCTGTTAAACGGACGTTGCCTTGTAAAAGTGTAAACATGACAAATGCCAGCGCTGGCGGCTAAGGAACCGTCAACAAATTACTATGATGATAATTTTAATAATAATGAACAGCAAAGAACAAATGACTACATATCGGTTTAGGCACCGTTTAGGAACCGGAACCGTTATAATCCTATATAAATGGCACCGGAATCGTAAAAAAAAAAACGAGACCCAACCCTATCTGTATAGATGATGACACATACTGGAGTCTACATGGCATATAACATGTTTATGATAATATTAACATTTATGTAAATGACAAACACAGTAGTGGGCAGCAGTGGCACCGGGGGTAGAACAGGTTACCTGGTTTTATTTTCCTGGCTTAATATTGTGGTGTCTCTGAGCAAAGCACCTACAGTAACTCTTGCTCTTGATGCGTTCGATGGCATTGAAAGTATGCTATGCTAACATAGCCTACCTGTATTTCTGCTTCGGAGAACGTAGTTGAAATTCATATCACTAAAGGCCTACAGTGCTTAATTTAACAACAGGGTAGTAAGCAACAGGGAAAAAGAAGGCTTTTGAAGGTAACTATGCTTTAATTATACGTTGTTTGTAAAAAGTCAGTCTGGCAGTTTGCAAAGCTCATAAATTAAATAAATGTAATTACTAGTGACACACCGATCTGGAACCGATCTGGAAGTCCACGACTGAGCGCCGCAACGTTAAAGTTTACCCCGGTAGACGAGAGGGTCGCATCCCTGCGCCTACGGGTTGTGAGGGGAAAAACTCTGACTGTTGTCTGTGCATATTCACTGAACAGCAGTTCAGAGTATTCGGCCTTCCTGGAGACATGCATGGAGTCCTGTATGGGGCTCCAGTAGGGGTCTCCATAGTTCTACTGGGAAATTTCAATGTGCATGTGGGCAATGATGGAGATACCTGGAGAGCAGTGATTGGGAGGTGCCTCCCTGATCTAAACCCGAGCGAGAGTTTGTTTTTACAATTCTGTGCTAGTCATGAACTGTCTATAACAAACATCATGTTCAAACATAAGGGTGCTCATAAGTGTATGTGGTACCAGAGCATCCTAGGCCGAAGGTCGATTTTGTGATCGTATCATTTGATATCAGTGCGCATGTTTTGGATACTCGGGTGAAGAGAAGGGCAGAGACGTCAACTGATCACCATCTAGTGGTGAGTTGGGTCAAGGGGTGGGGGAAGACTCTAGGCAGACCTGGTAAAGCCTAAGCGGGTAGTGCGGTTGAACTGGGAATGTCTGGAGGAGGCCCCTGTGTGGCCCCGTGAGATCTTCAACTCACACCTCCGGCAGAGCTTCTCTTGCATCCCTGTGGAGGTTGGGGACATTGGCAGATCCGAGCGCAGAATTCATCTTACGATAGCGCTCACGTGTGATTTATGAAACCATTCGTATCTCGCCAAACAAGCGTAAGAATGATCGCACATTGATAAATGTGGCAGTGGAAAACAGGCGTAATTTAAATACCACACCCTTAAATATGATGTATTTAGAGGCCTCGCCCCCATGGAGAGTTGGAATGTACGTTCATCAAGAGACACTTCTCTGACCGGCTCGGAGAAGAGATATGTGAAACAGCTACGCACCACCTTTGTCCTAGTCGGTTATTAAAGCCTTAATAATATAGGCATACTAGTTTACTATAGAAGGCCTATATAGCCAATTTATCATAGCCTATTATCACTAGCCTATAAATAGCCTAGAAGGTTGGGAAGTTTATTAGTCAATTTTGTGACATTTCAGATAAATCAGATTTGATGAACCTGAATGCTCTTTGGGCATAGGCTATATTATGTCACCATCATCAAATAACAGTCTGTTAATCTGCGCTATACGTGACGTGACCTTATCGAGACATGTTAAAATGTATTTACCTGAAATCATAGCCTATACCGAAATATAACTGAAACTATTGAATTTTATGATTTCAGGTAAATACATTTTAACATGTCTCGATTGTATATTCATTATTTATCTACAACCAGGAGCTAATACTTGCCTAAAAGCAAAAAAAATACACTCTCACTAAAGGTCAAACTTTATCATTTTTGGTACTAAAATTATTTAAATAAAAAATTATTTGACATACATAGATGATACTTATGGCTTAAAAATAAGAATGCATTAATAAAATGCTGTTGAACCCAGAAGAGTTTGAAAGTTAGTCAAGGCATAGAGGAATCAAAATATGTATTTCAAACAAACTACACACTATTTTGCTATTCTTTACATATTTTATTGCATTTTAAAAACAAGCAGTTAGTAAAACATAACGACGGATGGATTAGAATTAAACAAACACTTCTTGGCAAAACATTTACCATTTGAATGGGCTATTAAGGTTCAGTCTATTACATTTTCAGCCTGCCTGTTTTCCCGATCTCGTAATCATTCCAGTGTGCGTTTAAGAGCTACACTGTCGCTGTGTAGCATTCTCCATGACATAAATACTGGTAGCTCAGCTAGCTTTGTGCTAGTTGTAACGTAGCAGCAGGCGATTCTACGTGGAAGTCTACACACTCAATATTATTTTTAACAGAATAATGTATTGAAAAAACGAGGGGAGATTGTCCACTTGTTAATCAATCACGGACGACATCTTTCTCTCGACCAAAGAATACAAGTATAACATGTTACATTCAGTTGCATTTGATATACAGATATGCCATTTTAAAATGACCGATATTTCCATTGCGTTGCGGTAGAAATTTCTGCAGGAACTCTCTTCGTGATGCAATACGGGTTGAGGAAAAATCTAAAATGTCCGGCAATGCTGAACTCATCCACCAGGTGGCTCAAATAAACATTATAGATTAGTAGGTTGTTGCACTTACAGTACATTTATCATCTTTTGTATGAATAATTTGGTTAATTTTGAGCAACGATTAACAAAGGTGTGTGATTGAGGCTAGAATTGAACTTACATCGTATATGCATCGTTGAATTAACGAACAGCCGAAGTACGACTGTTTCCCAAAAGTGCCGAACTA
>JAODUE010071663.1:0-15580 GCA_027564755.1 Amblyopsis hoosieri | reverse complement strand
CAGATCGGAGCATAGTTATAGGTATATTTTTCCGAGTCGACGGTACATTTAGCAAATCGACTATTTACGTAACCGGTTACGTCGACTAATCGTCCCAGCACTAAAGCACATCAAGAATCATGCTACAACTCAGTAGCTGTAACTGAAAGGACCTTTATACAGGTATACACTGCACACTGGTACAGGAGGTACAGTACTGTGTAGGATGACAATACTATGCTATAATAATTATAAAGCAGAGACTGGTAATGTATGTAAATTCCGGTGTCTGGTAACATTTGACAGTCTGATAATGTTCCGACTACTGTACATTTTTGGAATCTGCTGGCACTGCGTGGGTTTGTGTATTTGTACAGTAGGTTTAGATTCAAACTGCATTAGCAACAGAGTACAAATCAATTTCAGGATATAGAGTCTGAACTGAAACTGAAAATACTACTGTAGCTTCCTATCTCTGTCACTTACTTTATATGTTTCTACTTATGACTGCAGAATTCCTACTAGTAATGGAATTTTTGGTAAATCATTACATTTAGAAAGGTATATTCCAGAAAGTCAGTATATTTACCTAATGCTTGGGGCATTTCATGTAATATCAAGGACTTTTGTGTTAATAACCCATTTGTATTCACATCGTTTTTGGAGTCACAATTTCATCTCTGCATTTGTTTATATGCTCATGTAAATGAAAGTGTTGAAGTCCTGGAAAAGAAAGGGCATCTAATTGAATTAATTGGAAACTAGTTTGAGGTGAACATTCTTCCTGGGAGCTTTTTGCTTTTGCAGACATAAGATGACATCACTTGCCTTGAGGATCCAGTGGATATTTGATTGCTGTTTGTTCACTTGATGTCAGTGAGCAACTCTGGTAAACATGACCTGATCAGCCATTTCACATTTCATTATGCCGTGTTTCCAGCTAAAGGGATGTTGACAGACACCTTTTGAAAGCTCTCTCTCTCTCTCTTTCTCTCATTGGTGACCCAGTTGTAATGCCTGTTATTGCTGCCATCCATCAGGCCGGTGTAATGTGCCATTGCTGCCCGTGTCTCTTCTCATGCCTTACGACCAAAGGAACTGGAGCGTCAAAGCCTTGCCTGCCATGCTCTCTTTATGCATCTGTCTGTTTAAATTCTTGGAGGGCTTTTCTGTGAACTTTATCCCATGATTGCAAAGATCAGATTATGGATAGAGAGAGAGAAAGAGAAAGAGACAGAGAGATCAATAATGTCCATTTGCCTGAAGCAGAGGATGTGTTTATGACCGTCAATTACAGATTAGATTATTCGCCTATTCAGGGTACATATACAAGCACGCTCATTCAAACTGTGTGTGTCCTTCCATCTTTATTGGTATTAACTGAACTAGGCCACAGCAGGAGGCTAGCTCTGGGTGGCCTACTGAGCATGCGCTGAGTGGTCCAGGCACAACCGCTCCACTTCTCCCCTCATTACTCTCATGGCAGATGTACCTAGCCTACCTCTAGCCTACCTTCAGCTAATAATGCATCGCATATTCACTCTTGTTGTTTTGCTCCAGTTCTTAAGTCGTGGCTAACCAGGCTTCACCCACTGCTTCTAATGGTAAGCATTTGAGCCCATTGCACTCGAGTACTATACAGTATTGTCGTTGCAGTTAGTAAATGTCACAAGGTCTGCAGTATGTGTTCACCTAATGTCAACATGGTTTTTCCCAATGGAGTCCCTGAATACTAGGGGTGTGACTAGATCTCATGCCAAGAGATCTCGCGAGATTGAAAAGCTGTCTTGCTTTATCAGTATAGTCATGCTGATAATGTGAGACTGTGAGGGTGAAATTAGCATAGAATATGTCCCCGCCACTTTAAAGTGTTTGTTTGGCAGCATTCTGGGTACCCGGCATGTACAAAAGGCTAGCCCTCTGGTTTATTCTTTTGTTAAGTTTCCCATTACATATACATTTTGTTAACATTTAGCCCAGAAATCCCGCTAGAATTCTAGGTAATCAGCTAGCATCGTGTCTAATGGCGATTTATGATTTCATACCTATTTACACTTTAATTTGTCTTAATATTAGTTGTTGTTATGTAATATGTGCATAATGTATGTTGGGATTAACCACAGTTGTTGTGTAAATACACTTACACATTCCTGATTAGTAGTTGTTATTATTATGAAAATATTTATTATCTTGATTCAGTCTGTTTATATGCCATAAGCTTATAGACCTATGGTATCAACATTTTAGTGTACACCAATTGTAGTAATTGTAAAGGCTAGTAGTAATTTTAGAGCCGATACAATAAATATTTTACATTAATCAAAGACTACTTGTAAGAAATATTTTTCCATTTTGACGAATCGCCGATTTTAAATCATGTGATTGTAATGGACTGGAAAAAGCAAGCCTAGCTGACAGCACATATTGAACCAATAGGATTGTAAAACGTCTGTTAATTATTAAAGGAATGTTGTGGTTCTTTTGGGTGTTGCGAGTTGCGTCTAATTTATTTAATTGAAACGTGTGTGTGCTGGGAGTAACCTAGTTTTGGGTGTATGCATGACATGTACAGTACTTTAGTTTTGTCAACATCAATATCACAGAGCCCTTTCTCGCCTTGATAATATTCACTGCCTCTTGTTTGATTTGGCTCCATTTACGTTATGTAGACGCCAACATGACTGGTGTCTGTTATTACAAAAACAGTTTCTTCAGTTTGAAGAAAGGTAAGCTGAACAGGGAAGTGAGCTGTTGAAATTAGTTAAGATTTTTTTAATTATGTGCTGAAAAGAGGTGCTAATACTGGATGCTTTGTCTGTTATTGTCTAACCATGGGCTTGGTGATCGCTTCTGTTGGTTTGGGTCTATGTGGAAGGACCAGAGTGTTATCACTGGCCCTAACAAATTAACACTTCACTATTGCCTACACTTTCCACAATCCACTATCAGAGACAAAGTAGGCCTAATAGATGCCCTCACATTTACAACGTCCTGCCTGCATCTTTTTATCTTTGCCTTGTGTGCAAATTAGTTAGACCTGACTCATGGCTATTATTGAGAGGCCACCAGACAGTGGGGATGTTTGTTGTGGGATGTCCCCACAGCTTTGTGTGGGACAGACTTAAAGATTGTGTAAAGCAAATACAGAGATTTACTTGGAAATACTTTACATATGTTAGAAATGCATTCCTTTAAACATGTGAGAACACTAACTATGTAGTATTATTTTGTAGAGTTAGCAAGAGGCAATTTTTTATGTTCTCAACTAGAGTTTCCGCCATTTAGAATTTTCTGAAAAAGCTTAAACATTTTTCACAGGTCACACACTTTGTCTAATCTGCACCAAAATTGGCAGACATGCTCATAAAACGAGTCCGCACAAAATGTATCGAAGGATTTTTGGATTTTTAAATCCGTTGGGTTGCGGATTGGAAATTAGAGCAAATCTATTGCATAGGGGTTGTCATGGAACAATACTGCAAAACTGAAATTAAAAAACATTAGCGGTCCCATGTCAGGGTGGTGTCAATGAAGTGGTGGCTAGACAGTATCAGCCACGTTTACTCAAAATGGATACTATGTCTGACAAGGGCTTTAACAATTTAACAAGAAAAGGTCTCAGTTTAAAGGTGAGACAGGATGAATGTTTTACTGGTTACAGTAGCACCAGGTCACTGTGAACAAAGCCATTAATGTCCAAAGCCTTCATTTCAGATTCTAAGACAGCATGATTGCCTATTAAGGCGATTTCCACAATGTCTACAGGGGCCTATTAGAGAAGGATAACCGGCAAGTTTGTCTGAAATAATTTCCTGGATAACTATCTCCAAGAGTAGTAGGAGGGGGTTGTTTGACAACAATTGCCCCACTGCATCAAACGGTCCGTGTACGGGTAATGGTGTGTGCAGATGGAACCTTAATCTCCTTCTAAATGTAGTATTAATGTTGTAATGTATGCACATGTGTACCACATCCTGTATTCATGGGGTGGCCCAAAGGAAAAATCCTGCTCCTTCTCTGCCAGCCCCACATAACCATATCCTGTCTCCTGTAATGGAAACAGATATTGGCAACTTTGCCTTCATTGCTTTTCAAAGGAAACTTATTTAAATTGTGTGTGGTTGCACTGCAATGTAATGCAATACCCTTAGAAGGCCCAATGTGTTTTTATGGTTACCTGCAGCATTTGTTTAGTCAACTAATTATTATTATTCTAATAATTATATTATTATAACGAGTCACAAGTTTTTAGGTGATATGTTAAAAAGCAAAGCTTCTTTCTCATATTCATGTGAACTGTGGCAGCTTCCTCTTTTTTCTGCTTAGTTTAAAATGCAGCTGTGCATGTAAGTGCACAAGGTTAAAGTGTTTGAGCCTAGCCTCCTCCTATCTCCTCCTGCCCCATAGAGAGAGTGGAGGTGAGTGGCTGGCTCAGAGAGCCAGCATGTTTCTCAGTTTAAAACCCAAACTACTTGCTTACTTGAACCACAAATAGTGGAGGGCCTCTTTGACAGAAGCAGACAAGTCAGACCAAGTCAGACCAACAGGCAGGGGTTGGGTGGTGTAATGTGCTGGAGGATGGGTTAGTCAAGGACTTGTGGTAGATCTCCTCGTCATAGTTAGGCTTTGACCTGCAAACGTAGGAATTTGTGTCCATCACAGCTGCCAAGCCTCTCAAAATCCTCTGGAGCAGTAGAGTGTCTGTCAGAAGAACCCCTCTGTTGTAGTGCCTGTCCCTGTGTGAGGCCAGCACTCCGCAGCACTCCCATTGGGTTGCAGTCAATTAGTGGCTCTTATGTTTCATTGTTATGCAAGTTTGATTCAATACAAGGGGAGGGACTGTACTTTAGAGGTCTGTGTGTTCCAATTAACATGTGCTGTTGCATTAGCCCAACCCTACATACTGCATCGATTTCCAATGTCTCATTAGTCTTTTTTTTCTTTTTCTTTTTTTTTATGTATTGCTACTGCATGTAATTATAACCACTGAGGCCTTCTGATTCATAAGGGAGTTCATGCTCACGTCAACTTCCTGGTCGCCTGGGGAAATTGCTTTGCCTGGCCCAGTTTTTATGACTTTGTTTTTCAATTTTCATATTAAGCACTATTCTCAGTGTTATCTAAGCTGGGCAATACCTTTTTACATTTTTACGTATTAACAGGTAGCCTATTGTGCGATATGGTGCAGTTATACAGTCGTAGCTTCAGTGGCTCATATTAACTTTTCACTTGCCGTGATTGAATTATTATTGAAGCCGGTTTTGTGCAATAAGATTGCGTGTTCCTTAATTCTGGCCTTGGATTTCATGTGGGATCAACAAGAATCAATATATCATAGGTAGTGTTCAGTCAAAGACATACGGTGGTTAGACGGCTACATCCTGGGTGTGTTTCACTTTAGCCTTAATCTTGCGAGTCAAGGCAGGCAGACCAAAATCTTTTTTGGCACCGTGATTAGACTCCTTGAATACTGACCCTGCCTCTACCATTCTACTTGAATGATCAAAAGCTGTACTGTAGATCCCTCTGCTTAAAACCCCCTCAGACCCCTCATCCCTTCTCCCCTCCACCCCAGAGGATAACCATCTCAGCCTACCCTCTCTCTGCCTCAAAGAACATGCTGATAATGGGGCTCTTTATGCATGCAGCATTCTTTTGCTATCGCTCAGTTGGAACGAGGGCCCTGTGCAGTCAGTTGGCCAACACAGGCTGGTTCAGCCAGCCACCTTCAGCAGCCTACATGCACTGCTACTCCTGGGCCTGTAGCTCCTGCAGCTCCTCAGCACAGCAGCAGCAGCAGGCAGTAATCAGCGGTTCTTTGACACAGGGGAGTGAGCGGGGGCAGACAGGTGTAAGAGAAGGGGGCCAGGGAGGAGAGTGAGTGAGTGGGCAGGCAGAAGAACATCTCTGAGAGTGGATAAACATGTGCAACGCTTGAAGCAGTCTCACTCCAGCTCTGTGTAGGCAGCTAATGAGCCTGATGGCTTCTTGCTCTTTCAGCTGAGAGCCAGCTGAAGCATCTGCTGAAAAATATCGTCAAAGCACTACATGGCTCATTGATTAAATCATGCAGGGTAATTGTTTTGCTTTTATTTTTGAGGGGGGCATTAAAGGCAGGGTCATTCTCGAGAAAACTTTCTAACTTTGATCTCAAATCAAAACAAACTATTTCAGATTCTCCGCCCCACACACTGAAACACATTGCAAAGCCTATCACATTGTTGTGTGCGGCATTTTCTTTGTGTTATTTACGGAGCCAGGGCTGTGTAGAAGTAGCCCGGCTTCGCCCGACTATTGCTCTCAGCTCAATTTATTTAGCTGAGATTATGGTCTGGAAATCCTGTTAACATTAGCGTTTTCACAGCCACCCTGCTGACGGACCAATCCGGATGGGGTAGTGAGATGACGTTGAAGTCAAGTCGACTGTTAGCACTTCTTAATGGATTGAGTGAATTTAGGTCTGGTTACATCAGGCTAGTGTAGAAGTACCGGCTATTTTTATTTTTTTATATATATTTTTCAGCATGCACAGAGAACGGTATATTAGTGGAACATAAAGAGATATTTGGAGAGTTTGACCAAATGTGCATTATCTTATAATAGCTGATTTAAGGATTGCTGCAATACATTCCTGCATTATCACACATTTCTAGAGGTTATTTGGTTTTACTTTGTCCATCGACTGTACCGTACATCGAAGTTCTGTCATTTCATGATGCCACAGAAATCCATCAGCACAGCATGTTAGTTGACATTTGTGTACTAAGTTGCATGTAAATGTTTCAGCTTTCTAGATTTTTTTTATAACAAATGCCAACTTCATTTTGCACGCTATATGCTGCATGTTTTTTACTAAGTTGTGTGCAATTTCTACATACCTAAAAAAGCATTCTTCAATGTTTAAAGGCATTCTCCATAGGAGGGGTCTGGTCTCAGTTCTGTACACTGATAATAAACTGATCTTATCTTGCCTCCCACCATCATAAAACCTATTGGTGTGTAGCTGCCCAATTGACTGGCGTAACATTCTCGGGTTGAGTGTTTGTCCTTGGTGTGGCAGGCTGCATTCAACTCTCCTCCTATTAAAAACATTCTTGAAAATAATTTAGGCCTCAGACTCCCACAAATGTCCTAATGGAGGATCTACTATGGATTTTTCCATTCCCCCCCCCCCCCAGACACCCCCACACTCAACTTTAACTCGGTCTCTAATAGAAGTAGCTGGAAAAAATATCCAGTTAGGTAAATACAAGTACATTAAGTCATTGTTTAATTTTATGTGTGAAGGACAGCAGCTGTGATTGTTTTGAGACTGCATCTCATAAATAAATGATATCTCACCATGAGACTCAAGGTCTACAAATAGTTTATGTACTTAGATGTGTCATTGGAAAATAATAAGTCTGTTGTTGTAATTCTCCAATAAAACGTGTTTTCAAGTCCAGGTCAAGAGGCAGCTGGTTTTCCTTCAGCTCAAGGTTTTGAGAGATTCTTATTCCCATTAACATTTTGGTTCAAGTTCCAGCTAAAACTAATACAACATTAGATAGTGTCTCAGGGAACTGGACACAGTTTTGAATACATTGTAAAATAGCTATTAAGATGCATAAACCTATGGTTGTGATGAATCAGCATCTCTTTTGATTTTTGACTTGGAAGTGCATGTTTTCAAATGTTCTCGTTAATCAGTGTGCCATGTCAACATTAACTTTAATTATGAAATGACTAGTGCTGGGCAACAATTAACATTTTTTATCGTGATTAATCACATGATTTTCTGCGATTAATCACGTTGATTTGTGCGAAATTGTACAATTCAAAAACAGTGTATTGTGCACTTTTATTGTAAAAGTACTGCTATATAAACAAAACTGCAGTTAACATTTGGTTTGCAGACAAATACGGTGCTTTTTATCAGCAGTTTACCTTTACAGAGTAGCAGTTAAAATATTTGATGTAAATCTCAACAGAAATATTAATCAAATATAAAACCAAAGATATATTATGCTACTGCCACACATTTATTAGTGGGAGCGGGGGCTATGGGGGATCTAGCCTCGCGAGATCAGGATAGTCTCGCGAGTTTCGCTTTAGGGTCAGGTTAATGGGGGGTCCTCCCCCAGAAAACTTTGAGAGACTAACACGTAATTTCCTGCATTTTGGTAAAATGTTATGCACTAATTTGTACCCTTTCTTCATGGGGGAAGGACAAAAATGAACAAATACATCCTAATTGATATGCTATAGTCACAGTTCAAAAGTGCTGTTACATAGACTTTACATTAGGCTTTTATAAAACTAATTCTAAATATGCTGTTTCCTTATCACAAATCTAACAAAGGAATAAATATTTTTACGTTCCACCATAGACAATACCTATAGTCTTCATTATGCAAGGCACAAAAATAGCTTCTAAAATGTAACTATTTATGTTTGGTGAAACAGTAACTTAAAGTACAACATTTAACTTTATATTCAGTGCAATACACTTTTCAGGTTATTTTTTTTTAAAGGATGAGCACCACTGATTTAAATCTGATGTAGGCCTATCTGAAGAAACCTCATTAAAAAGAAGCAATAAATTAACTATCTAAACCTCTAATATGTATTTGCATTTCGCATACAAAATGTAGGCCTATATATCCTAGGGCTATTTACATTTAGGCAACCATCGACTGGCCAGTACACAGATGGAGCGTGCATCTAGCTGTTTCTACTATGCCACTCTTCTTTGAATTCTAGGGGTGAGGCCTCTAAATCCACCATATTTAGGGGCGTGATATTTAAATGACCACAGTTTTCCACCGCTGCATTTATCAACGCTCGTTCATTCTTACGCAGAAGTGGCGAGGTACGAATGATTTCATAAATATCACATGAACACTGTTGTAAGATGAATTCTGCGCCTGGATCTGCTCTGGTTTCAACGTTGGATTGACAAATGGGGGCCAATATGTTTTGGCTGGGAGTCGGCCAAATGAACCACTAGGCTAGCCTACCCCAATGCTGACCACATCACATCACCTACAGATCCTACTGCTCCCCTCTCTTATCATGGGATGTGGTGTGTTCACGCTGTTTCCCAGGTGACAGACATACGGTATCCACGGGCTCTAAGATCCAGCATGAGGCCTGAGCTTAACCGAAGGGCTATATTTGTTGCTACAACCCCCCCCATTCTCCTTAATGTATTCATCCTGCATTATTTAGAGGTTAGTAAAGCTGGTCAAGGCAGCTCACCAGGTCCCTTAAAGTGTCGCTTGTAACAGTGCTTTACAACCCACATGCAACGCATAATGCATCTCCAATTCCCTCCCCCAGGCTAAAGTATAAGGAGAGAGGTTGACCAATGTCGCATAAGAGTGAAAAGAGAAATTACAACCAGTCCCTGTCTATTGACTGGTGTCTTCCTGTGCCATTGACGGCACCCAGCAGGTGAAGGGGAAGAGCTGCTTGGCGGATAGATTGGGGTACAGGTCATCAGCCATTTGTGTCTTCAATTGTCACTGGCCCCCTGCTGAACCTGATTGATATTCAGTGCCTTTCTGCCAGTGCATCCCATTGAACCAAATAAGCCTGGGCACAAAGTATAGTTGCTACTCGTTGTGGTCAACATGAATGGAAAACAGACCATGATTTATTGCAAAGGCTTGTACTTTATCATGACCTCAGCGCTATGCTTCAGTGTTCCTGGTAATATACCACATCTATCTTAATCAGAATGTGCTACAGCGGTTTCATAATACATTCCAGGATGACTATTTAAGGACTGCTTTGTCATGCCTTGGGGGAGGAGGTACATCTAAGTTTAGTTACTCAAGTATTATAGGAAGAAAAAAAAAGTATCACTGTTGTCATTTAGTGGAAAAAAATAAAATACAGCCATTCCTGTGCTAATGACCTGCAAAGTAATATAGCAGGTACAGCCCGTTTCACTTGGCTAAGAAACGGTGTGCCTGTCTCACCTCTGCTGCTACTGGGAGCGGCAGGCAGGTTTGGTGTACAGATATATGCTACAATATCCAAAGAATCATATTTTGGAATGCTCTTTAATGATGCCACGCAAGCAGTAGGCGTACGTTTATGACCAATCTAATGATATGCTACTAGTACTGTACTTTAAACCTGTACAGTTTGTCTCTCTTTTCTATCCGTTGATCGCATTTTGTTTTCATTGTGCAAATAGAGAACGGTGCACTAACGCCTTCTCTTTATATCCGGAGCGTGACATCACTCGCTTGAAGCCTCTCGAGTTTCAGCAGTTTTGCACTACGGACACGCGCACGCGGCGTGGCTGTCAGCTGGGGATGCATTTTCACTGTGAGCACGTCGGTCGGAGCGCACTTGGCGGTAGGGGCTTCAAACCTGCTGTTTGTGACTCATGAACTCGTATCTCACATCTGTGTTATTCATCTGGATAAAAGCATTCACCCCACCACTAGCGATTAGATTACATCGCGGTTGTTTAATTTCTTGGATATTGGTGGATGCTTCTCGCTGTAAGTATGCTATGTGTGTATGCTATTCATGTGCGCAACCTTTTGCAGTGTTTACTCTTGCGCTAGCTACTCTGCAGCATTGTGATATTTGATTATGTTTATGGTCACGGTAGATTCCGATTATTTTATAGTGTTGTTTTATAGATGTGTGTCGCGATTAATTTAACAAATCATAACAGATGTTGTCAGGTATAGCCCTACCAGTAAACCTCTATATTGAAATATTGTTGGGTTTTGAAGACATCCCGTGCACAGGCTGAAACGAAGTTTTTAGGCTACTCTTGTCAGTTTGCACATCCAACTCTCTATTATTATTATCATTATTATTATTATTATTATTATTATTAATAATATTGTATTTATGTATTTATTGTGAAACAAGTCATATCTCGCATTCAGATGATTATTATTATAATTATTATAATTATTATTATTATTGTTATTATTGTTATTGTTGTTTTATTGCACACATTGTTTGGTAGTTAGCCCATAGGCGTATATCATACCAAAAGCAACATTAGCAATGTAGATATTGTGTTGTGTAACCTGTAATTTACTTTGCACAACAAAGCAACTGTTAGTGCCCCTGGCTATGTATTGTCAGAATGATCTATATGCAGAATTAAATAACCCCCTACAGGTAAAAGAAAGGGAGGGAAGAAAAGAAAAAAGCATAGATGGCTTCCTCATATTGTGTTCTGTCAGGTGTCTTGTTTTAAGAGTTAACCCTGTGTATGGATGTACTGCCAACCAAATTCTCAGTTCAGAAGGTTCAAGTTGGTGTATCATGCATTACAGGTATTAAAAACAACAACCTCAAAACAATAGTACAATGTTTAGCAGTAAAAAAAACATTCCTAGAATGGATTGAAATTGCAATGTTTGAGCCACTGATAATTATACTCTTTAAACGGCACACAGAATGCACCACAGAAGGGTAGTTTTTATTTCTCCTCCTTCCGAGAGTGAGTGAATGCAGGATGATACAAGATTAGGTATAAAAGGCATTGCCCACTATTCAGTCAATTAAACCGTAATTACACCATTGTCCACCCACGCCCCTCTCATCAGAACAGTGACCCACATTGTCCTCCCTCTATGCGTGTCTAGCCAATCTCAGTCTTTCCAGAGCAATACACTGTTTAGCACTTATGCTTTCCCATTTTAATTTTATTCTTATTTCTTTTCTTCTCAATCAGTATGTAGAGCACTAGCTACTAGCTTATAGAAAACTAGCTACAGCTTGATATGTTTAAATGTGTGAAAGACGATAACCATAGCTAATATTTTTGACTTTTTAACTTATTATAAAAACATATATATACTTTAAATGTTTCCTGGTTTCTTGGGGCTAAAGCCTTGCAATGCAGCCCCCCCTTCCAGCATGTACCAAATGGGTGGGTGCATAATACAGTATGTGCATTTGTGTAAGCACAGCTTGAAATCTCACTAGGTATATGTATTCAACTGTTTCATAGATTGTTGGTTATCAGCCATTTCATCCGAAGTTTTTAGCACAATATGGAGTGGAATACTGCAGTAGCTTAGGCTGCTTCTCGGGATAGGCTGCTCAGAGGTCCTGCTCTTTCTGAATGAACAGTCTTCAAGGGGAAAGGGGAGTGTGTTTGCTTGAGTGCTAAATGAGCAACGAGCAAAAAACTGCTGAGAGATTGCTGCTGTCATGTTAAGCCTTTCCATCCCTTGTTAAAAATTCAGCTCTAGTACTGAGATCCAGAGGCTGGGCTCTACTACACTCTAGACTCTACAGTATGTAGCTGCTTTTCACATTAGTGATTTAGCGTTTTAATATAACCTCAGATGGTTTCAAGCTCCTACATTTCTCATTTGTTGTTAATGCATTAAAGTATTGGAGGCCTTGCCGTTTAAACGTAGTGACCAATGTAATTTGTGTTTGAAGACCTGCCTTTAACAATGTGCTTCTTCAATACACAGTGTGGACAGTACTATGCAGCACTGCCTCCTGTTCTCCAGTTAGATTAGATTAGAGATGGGTTAGATAGAATGATGTAGTGTATAGCTAGTGCATCATCTGCTGTTTTTAGTGTTTTATAAACCCCATAAATGGAGAGAGTGAAATATATAACAGAGGTTTTTAAATGTAAAACTACAGTAGAATATCTTATCCATAAGCAATGATAATAAAGAGGAATTATTATGCAAAGTTGATTAGATCAAATTGTTTTTTTAATCAATACAGAGTGCCCTTGGGGGCTTCTGCCACAAGAGGCATAATAAATGTTGCTGTTGTCTTTAATAAGCCCTGAAATTTAACAGTGTGTTGCTAATGAAGAACCCATTACATAGGCTATATGTGGAGATAGAAGACTGCAATATGTGGTTATATAATGTACTAGTCTAATGCTGAACACCCATAGGCCTTCAATTGATGTAAAGGGAACTTTAAGGGTGATATACAGCATATAGGCCTGTCACTATAACTTTTTGTGTTGGTCGATATATTGTCCCAGAAATAATTGCGATAAATAACTAAATGATCCAATGTAAAGGAGTCGACAAGTGAAGCAGGGAGAGAGGTAGTTTAACTGAAACACGGAACCTTTTTATATTAATATATAGTAGCCTATTACTGTTGTTACAAAACATTGCGCCATCAAAGCAAGCATCCAACACACTTGTAGCATGCATGACACAACTGTCGCGGCAAAGGCTGGCTGTGAATTACGTTCTTATAAGGAGCAGAAACTTCATGGTATTTTAGAATGAAAGTGAAGCTCATATGGTTGGGAGATCGTTGCAGTATGTGGGTAAGTAGTGTGTAGTAAAATGTCAACTTACTATAATCATATCAGGTTTGCAGTGATACATTTCCATGTTTTATTATGTAGACCGGTAGAAACGTGAACCGGTAAAGTAGAATGATATAGAGGTGCGTTCAGAATTGGTGAACGTTCGTAGCGAACATGTTTGCTTTGAACTTGAGTTTTTAATGTTTTCTGTAAACATTCCAAAATATTTGATTTAAACTGTCACCCTTCCTCCAGTGTAAAGGGCGTATCACACGGGAAGTGGGACCTGCTAGCGTTCGCCGAGAATTACTTCCTCAAACCGTTTGCTTATGTTCGCAAGTGTTCGAGGCAGTCTCAAAGAAAACGTCAAACTGTTAGACAATTTGGAACGCACCTTTTTTCCGCTATTGTCATGCGACATTCATTAGTTGTTGTTATTTGTTAAACCAGGTGCATTGCTTAGCTAAGTAAACTAGTAAACAAACCTTTAAGTGAATAAAACAAATGCCGTATTTTCGCATTTATTCCTCTAAACGTAGTTGGCTGGAATTTTGCAAAAATTATTGAGGTCATGTCCATATATCGCACGAGACAGGCCTAACAGCATACCAATGTATCATTATTTTATCCAGACTCCGCAATGGTTTACTTTTTAATTTTTTATGTAACTCCAAAAGGCAGCTGGTGCCTTAGCGTTGTTGATCTGTGTGACTTTCACACCCTTTAGCAGGTTGTCACTGCATCAAGATGGCTGCTAATTGAATTGTGGGTGAAAAATCTGATTTGTAGCATGAATGGGTAGCTGTTGACATAGCCTAATTAGGTTGAGTGAAAAGGTTTGTTGGGAAAGTCAAAGCTCAGCAGGCCGGCAACCATCTTGATTGTTACTTATCAGAATAATGCAATTTTGTGATGCATTATTTAATACTGAACTATCAGACACTGAAAATGCATTATTCAGTCATTTACTCTTTTACTACATACATACATACATACACATACATACACATACACACACACACACACACACACACACACACACATATACATACTTTGGCGTCCTGACTGGTAGTAGCTACTCTCTCCCAAACCTAGTATATATCCAACAAGCATATGACTAGCCAAGTGTGGAACACTATTAGCAGTAGGACTGTGACTATACCCAGGATGTACATTTCCTGATGCGGTGGTTAGCAAACCTACCTACGCTAGGTACGTCTGCTGGTCATCTGTTCCACTCTCCGGCTTGTCACTATTTTTTTTACTGGGTTTTGTGAAGAGGGCTTTTCAATTTTCAATTCAATGACAATGTATTATTGTTCTTCTACTTTAATTCTACCCAGGACAAGCAATTGTTACCCTGCTATCCATGGCTAAAGTCCTCATGTAAAAGCATTAGATGAATATGCTGTAACGATATAGTTCCATTTAATTCCATAGAAAGGCGTTGTTTTTTCCATTAACCGTTGCATTTGTAGATTCAGTGATAGCTCTGTTGGCCTAATGAAACGCTCATATTGGTTATGACAACACAACTATCAAAGTGTGTATATCTACTAGCCTCATGTGCATGCATTAATGCTGCATGTCTAATAAACCTTTAAATAAGATGTCCTGTTGAAATGGTATTAACATACTGTCATTATCATCAAAACGGCCATCAGGGGTCAGGAATCTACTTGAAAAGCATTCAATAAAAATAATACAAATCAAGTATAACGGGGAATTGGTATGGGAGCTGTGATGGCAGAGACAGGCCAGTTTTCTCCATGCATGAGTTGCTTTGAAGTGAATTGGAGGAGTGCAGAATGGAGGGTGAATTCAAGCCTGACTCTGTTCTGAGGCAAACAGATGTGACCTGCTGCCTCATCTGGCACGTGTGAATTGCTCTATTTTCCTTATGGAATCACTTTGATATCTCACTTGTGTAGTGTAGGGTAGCCTACTGTGGTGTTATACAGTAGCTAGTCAATGTAGACTGACAGCAACTACAGTATCTTTACTAACATGTTTTTAGTAAGTGGTTCAAAGATGTGAAGATAGAAATATGCCGGACGGCTGCTTATGGCATGGTGTAATGATTAATGATCGTTAAACCAATATAAAGTTGAAAATTAACTATTGACTCAGTCAAGCCTGAAGTATTCCAGATGGCAGAATGTTGTAATACAAAATATTAGTGCTGGGACGATTAGTCGACGTAACCGACGTGACCGGTTACGTAAATACGTCGATTTGCTAAATGTACCGTCGACTTGGAAAAATATACCTATAACTATGCTCAGATCTGAAAAATATTGCCGTTAATGGACTATGAGAGGCAGCAATGAGCTG
>JAODUE010071652.1:0-15581 GCA_027564755.1 Amblyopsis hoosieri | reverse complement strand
TTCTGCTTTTTTTACCCAAACCCCCCCCCACAGAGAGGGGTTGCTTTTCCGGGCGCGGGCGTCTATTTTTGGGCCCCGTTTGTCCCCCCCCCCCCCCCCCCCCCCCCCCCCCCTCTCCTGGGCTGACCAGCCTCTCTCCTCCCTTCCTGTGTGCTCGGGAGCTGTGGAGCCACCCCACCTTTCCTTCCTTCACTCACCACACACACGCACACACCTTACAGGAGACAGGGGAGGGGGGGGAGGGGGTGATGCCCACCTCGTCAGCCCTGGACTTTCGTAGTGCATTTAAAGTGTTGACACTGGGGAAGGCTAATGCTCATGTGTGCGTGCACGGTGCTGTAAACCACTGAAGCACCTTGCAGTTTGCCTGAACACAACTGATGCCATAGCTATTTCTGATAAGAAATCCATTGTGGGGGCCCACAGGCCCGTACGGTCCCGTACATGTGCGTGCGTATTGTCTAACATTACCGCATGCTGCTCCTTCAGATGATCAGCACCATGAGCTCTCTGGCTGAGTACTGCCTGCCTTCCATCCTGCGCACACTCTTTGACTGGTACAAGAGGCAGAGCGGCTTGGAGGAGGAGCTACACGAGTACAGGCCGAGAGCCACCACCAAGTCCAAAACGTCAGTTTAAAGGCACTATAGGCCATATTTGTAAATAAATGTATTAGTGCATGTGTGTGGCCCACATAGCATTTTGGTATGTGATGCTGGTGCACTTGCTGTGACATAGTGGTAGAATGTCATATAGAGGCACATTAATACTATTGCATATGTTGCATTAAATTATTCATATACTATGGCCCAGAAGTGTCTGTTTCTCTAGATCATGACAAATACTTTGCACAAAGATATAATTATAGCCCAAAACCACATGTTAATGTACATTTGCTTTCATTGAGCAGAAATGCTACAGTATATACACTGCTATTTAGTATTTACATTTTCTTTATCTGATTTGTTGTTGCCACACAGTCACAGATGCATTATTACACTGGTAAAAAGATGCAGTGAAAATGCAGAAAAGAGCTTGTTGTGTTTATGAGTGTTTTCCTGTGTCTGACAGTGATGAGCAGCAGAGAGATTACCTTCTCGAACGCAGGGATTTGGCTATCGACTTCATCTTCTCTCTCGTCCTCATAGAGGTTTTAAAGCAGGTGAGTGAACTGCATGCAGTCTCAGCCCTGATTTCAGATATGTAATATCAGCTTGACATGACACTGCTTACTCTATGCTGCTGTTTTCACTTCAGACAAAATCTCCTCTCTATTCAGTGAATATGCATAAATGAATGCGTGTAAATGGGAACTCTGTCAATTTTAACGGCAGCATTGATACTGTGTGTTTAATCACAATTTAGTCCCGTTATTTAGGATGCAATTACTCTTTAATTTTGTCTGTTTTCAGATGCCTTTACACCCTATACTGGACAGTGTTGTCAATGAAGTCATTAGCTTAGCATTTAAGCACTTTAGATACAAAGAGGGGTAAGTATTTTGCACTACATATTGATTGTTTATTTATATACAGTAGTCGTGATGTTAAGAGGTTGGTTTTTGTTTTCCCACAGATACCATGGTCCTAACACTGGCAACATGCACACTGTAGCAGACCTGTATGCAGAAGTCATAGGAGTATTAGCCCAGGCCAAGTAAGTCATTTGGACACATGTGTGTTAAGGTATAGTCAGTCATTCTGGAGAAAAATATTGTTGATATGTTACCTCAATCTAAACTAAAACACTTCTCCTCCTTCCCACATGCATTAGAAACACATTGCCAAGGCTGGGTTATTGTTGTGTGCTGCAATCAGGACTGTGTGAAAACACTGGATACTTTTTTCAGCACGCATACTGTTCAGGCAGCTAGCATGTGTTAGCTTACAATCGCTGACTCCACCTTTAAAACAAAACTGAAAGAACATTATCAAATGTTTATGTTGTTTAAAATCCTTTTATGCATTTGCCATCGTTTCTGCTTATGGGTAATTTTAATGGTTCCATGTTACTTTTCCCTGCGTCTGTGTAAAACATTCTCTTGTTCAAGAGCCTGAGATGATTTGTAGGGACAGACTTTTGGATAAGTCCCCATCCCACCAAACTAGGACTGGAAATTGATGTCTGTTTATTTGAAGGTTTGAGATGGTTACAGCAAGGAACACATCCTTAAAATACAGATATGGTCGGTGACGTTGGTGAATCATATGCATACCCTTTCTGTAGTGTCTAATGTTATGCATGATATTCTTCATTGATAGACATATTTGGTTGTTTATTATTAGAGCACTCCTGTTGTCCAACTTCTGTTGAATCCTCAACTCTGTCGCATACCTGAATATTAATCCTCACATTGTTTAAATAAAATCAAAATTAGGTAAAAAAGTGAGTATTGCAATGCTATTATTTTGCAATCTTTGTAATGTCACATTGACTAAACTTTATTTTATTGTTTATTTTATTGTTTTGAACGTAATCGCAGTGTGAGTGCGAATGGTTTTATCCAAAAGGAGGTTCTGACTTTGACAAAGTGTATTATCTTACAATCACTGAATCCACATTTAAATCAAAATTATTAAGCCTGCTGTGTTCTTCATTCTGGGTAATATTATGAGGGTGTAATTACACATTTCACATATTTAACAGTGCCTTTGGTCGTAGACGCTCAGATATAAGATGGCTATGTATATTTTTGCAGTCCTATTTTTAGAATGCACAGTTCCACAAAAAACAATGTTGTAAGGCCTCATAATGCTTAATTCTGCCCAAGATTAAATAAAAAACAAATCATTATTTGTTATGTAAAGTTGATGTTGCAATCCAGCACAAGCATCATGGGATACGTCGGATTGGGGATCCTGTTTGGGAGGGGGGAGTGGTCTGTATTGACTTCCCTAGATATAAATCTAATTTCCTTGACTTCTTTCCAGGTTTCCTGCTGTGAGGAAGAAATTCATGGCAGAGTTAAAAGAGTTGCGTCAGAAAGAGCAGAGTGCCTATGTTGTCCAGAGCACTATCAGTCTCATCATGGGGGTCAAATTCTTCCGAATCAAGATGTATCCTGTTGAGGACTTTGAAGCCTCCTTTCAGTTCATGCAGGTACAATACTGTATACTGTATAATGTCTGCTGTTGGGCGTTCACTGTGCATCTACAGCTGGTCACCACCAGCAATTACCATAATTTATGAGAATAGATAGAAAAGCCACATGCTATACTATTATTATTATTATTATTATTATTATATGATCAAATATCTTAATATCGCAACAATAATAACAAACAATAAGTCTGTTGATGATCCATTTTAAAATGCACTGTACTTTTGTGTTCTAATATATGCCTGTGCGTTGTGCACAAGCATATGTTTAGTGCCAGTGTGGAGCCACATGCTTCTCTCTTTTGCAGGAGTGTGCCCAATATTTCCTGGAAGTCAAGGACAAAGACATTAAACACGCCTTAGCTGGCCTCTTTGTGGAGATTTTAGTTCCTGTTGCAGCCGTAAGTCTTCCTGCCATTAACACAAGTGTGTCATTACAGACACACATATTTGTTTTGTTCGGTAAAATACTTAGTGCCCCTCGAAAGTAGCCTTGTAAGACCATACTGATCTTGCGGGCTCCAGTTTCATTTTGCCTCGACGAGTATCAGTGTGGAACACCTCAATTCAAAAGGGTTTGTTATGAAGGCGGCGCTAATATATTTCAATCAAACTTCCTTACATACGATTGGAATATCTCAACCTTGATCTCACCCACTATGTTAAAACTCCTTCAGAGTGCTGGTGGAAACCAAAATGTACGACATACGCTGATGTTGTCGTCTAGGTAAGCTAGCTGTTGATTGGCCTGATTGTTTTCCATGCAGTCAACACACGCGTTTGCATTGAAGGGTTCCAGACTGACACTCAAGGCGCGGCCAATCAAAATCAAAGCTTGTGAGACCTGACTTGTACATGTACGTTTTGTCCCAGGCCGTGAAGAACGAGGTGAACGTGCCCTGTCTGAGGAACTTTGTGGAGAGCTTGTACGACACAACCTTGGAGCTGTCCTCAAGGAAGAAGCACTCACTGGTCAGGATACAGCAAACACACAAACATGACACTGAATGTCCAACCGCCTTGCTGTTATACACCCCCCAGAGCCCTTAGACCAGTGTTTCTCAAATGGGGGTACCAACCACACACCCTTATGGGTACTTGTAGGTACTACAGGAAGCTGTAGAACTATTCTGAAAATGTTCTAAGAATACTAGTAGCTTACTTTAGATTAAACTTCTGTTTAAGGGGAGGAGGGGTACAATTCATTACAGTACATTTGAGAACCACTGACAGACCACCTGAAAGCCTGTGGTCTCGGTGGATCCTCAAGCATTTCAATGTGTCAGCAGCATTGTATGTGCTTATATTTATTTACACAGGAGGTCAGAGGGAAAATAAATGTGTATGAGATTTAACCACATCCCATACAGTATCTTATTTATTATTATTTATTATATAGTGACATGTTTATGCTACTGGTTTGACTCTGGTTAGAGAAGCACTATTCCATTACCAATGGAGAAATAAACATTTAATATTTTACCAATAGCTGTAACACTGTACTATTTCAATTGTGTGTTATTTGTACACGCATAACAGGTGGTCTTGAAGATGACATTGGTCTAATACCCACTGTCTGTGTGTATACCATACAGGCCCTGTACCCATTGGTGACATGCCTGCTGTGTGTTAGCCAGAAGCAGTTCTTTCTCAACAGATGGCACATTTTCCTTAACATCTGCCTCTCTAATCTCAAGGTAACAGTAACTCAAAAGACATACATTTAACAATAAAGTGGTCTTGGCTCAGAATTATTGTAGAATGAGTCATGAATTAGTGTGTGGTATTAGAAGACATGTGGCATTATGCACTGCATGCTAACCTTACATAATATTGACAGCCATAACACACTATATACTATACTGTATATCACTCATCAACCATGTAGCATGTAGTTTGTACTGTAATGTAGTGTACTGTATAACAGTCATATGTTTACATACACAGAATGCTACCTTAATATAGACATGGTTATTTCAAGGGTAAATATTTTCATGTCAATGTTATGCTTTACAGAGTAAAGACCCCAAAATGGCGCGAGTTGCTCTAGAATCCCTTTATCGTCTGTTATGGGTCTACATGATCCGAATCAAGTGTGAAAGCAACACTGCAACACAGAGGTAAATGCAGATATGTTCACTCAAAATGATACAACTACTGTATGTGGTGTTTAACTGTGTTTGTGAAAGATGATTTACCTCACGGTAACCAAAGGAGACCTATGTCAAACCCTATAGATAGATAGATAGATAGATATATATATAGATAGATAGATAGATAGATAGGTTTAGTGCAAACCTTCACACAGTTTTCACCAAATAATGTTATCCTCATCACAATAATATTTAATTAGACTAATTCTAATCTTGTCAGAACAAACTAGATTGGGAATAAAACCTTTCCTTTGTGCTGGCCTGTTATTAGCTGTGCTAAAAGAAACCATAGCGGATGTGTGGTTGAGTCATGGCCTCACAGTTCTGTCTTTAAACTTGTTACTGTGTACAGTGCTAACGATAATTTTAACATGAATGCTGGAGCAGCAAACAGCTATATTCTATGTAAATATATAGTGGAGTAACTGCATCCTGAGCAGAGAATGACATCACACTCCCTCTGTGTGTGTTGTAATCCCAGCTCCTCTGTTCTTTGCTTTCATAGCCGGGCCGGCAGCATTTGCATGTTAGTGCGTGTGTGTGTGTGTGTGTGTGTGTGTGTGTGTGTGTCCCACAAAGCATTTGCTTTGGTGTGAGATGCTGGTGCTCTAGTGTGACATCTAGTGGCAGACAAGATCACACAGAGTTTCTTTAAATAACTGCTTGCATCGCTGTATTGGATCTAGAAAAAGGAGGAATGCTGTTGTTTACCATTAACTCACGGAAGCCTGAAGGGGAGGCTGGTGGCGTAGAGGTTTCCCAGCAGCTCGCATACATGACGATGAGCCTTGAACACACACTTAACAGGCCAAGCCAGACTCTTCACATGCATCAATTAGGCCTGAAATAACCTTGAAATAGACAGAAATGGTCCAACAGAATGGTTTACATTTCCATAATGTGTCCAGTGCTGTGAATGTTTTTTAAAGCTGTGTGTCCTGTTTGCAGTCGCCTCAACACCATCGTAACAACCCTTTTCCCCAAAGGATCGCGCAGTGTGGTACCGAGAGATATGCCTCTCAATATATTTGTCAAAATCATCCAATTTATTGCACAGGTAAAATGGAAAATATATACTTATGTCACTCAAACCTTAAGCTTGTTAATATTTCTCACTAAATGCCGTTTACTGTATTTGTACTTGCAGGAAAGACTTGATTTTGCCATGAAGGAGATCATCTTTGATCTTCTTTGTGTTGGAAAGCAAGCAAAAGCCTTTAGTCTTAATCCAGAGGTATGGATTTCAAATGATATAATATTTAGTTGAGAACAGCTGTGAAGTGTGGTTGCAAACATGTCCTAAATATACTGTATGCGCAGTGTCTGTACCAAGTTCCCCAAATGCTCACAGTCATAACCCTATGTTGGATCTTTAGACTTATGCATTTTCAAATAATACATGTTGTTGGGCAAAGAAAGACCTGTGCTTTCCTTGGATACTGTAATATGATTAAAGGCTATATAAATAGATTTGACTTAACATGACAGTAGCCCCAAAAGTTTGTGTTTCTGCCCAGAGGATGAATATAGGTCTGAGAGCGTTCCTAGTCATAGCTGACAAGCTGCAGCAGAAAGATGGTGAGCCGCCCATGCCCACCACGGGGGGCGCCCTGCCCTCAGGAAACACCCTGCGTGTGAAGAAGAACTACCTGAGCAAAACGCTCACGGAAGAGGATGCCAAATTCATTGGTGAGAGAGACATGGTGAAGAGTGAATAGCCATGCGTGTGAACTCCTTTGTTTGTTTGCACTGGCAAAGTATACAGCTGAGGTGCCATTAAAATTAGCAAACAAAGGCAAAGGTTCTGGAACATTTTATAATTCCAAACCAACATGGATGCTGAATTAAGGATTACAGTTTAAATCTATCAATTTGGAATGTTTACACAAAGCCTTAACAGGTAAAAGTTCATAGGAATAAATTTGCAGAAATCCCAGAAGTCCCAATTACTTAGTTACTTATGTGTGTATAGTTTGACTGTGACATACTGTAATCACAGGCTATCGAGTCACTTGGAATCATATAAAAGATATGGATTGAGAAATATCTGATAAATGGCTAGACTAGAGGAATTGCTATATAATCTTATATAGTAATCTCTAATCATCTTGACTACAAGAATAAGCATCAATTGAGATGTATGAACAATATGTATGTAGATGAACAGTAGTCATGCCTGTGTCGTTTCCCTCCCGCCCTAGGCATGTCCCAGTATTATTTACATGTCCGGAAGGCTATTGACAACATCCTGAGGCACTTGGACAAGGAGGTGGGGCGCAGTATGATGATGACTAATGTTCAGATGCTGAACAAGGAGCCTGAGGACATGATCACGTAAGTATTCAGCTGGCCTCCTCAGCCCCCACTGCAAACAGGATGACGTGCATTTGGTAAAACCAATGTCTTTGTAGGCAAATCTGGGCGCTTGGCAGCCATCTTGATAAGGTCAAAGTATTTGTAGGCAGCTTTGGCTGTTTGGCAGACATCTTGATAAGGTCAAAGTTCTTACAGGCAAGTTTGGCAGCTCGGCAGACATCTGGATAAGGTCAAAGTCCTTACAGGCAGGTCTGGTCGCTCGGCAGACATCTGGATAAGGTCAAAGTTCTTACAGGCAAGTTTGGCAGCTCGGCAGACATCTGGATAAGGTCAAAGTCCTTACAGGCAGGTCTGGTCGCTCGGCAGACATCTTGATAAGGTCAAAGTTCTTACAGGAAAGTCTGACCGCTCGGCAGCCATCTTGGCGATGCATCCGGTTAGCTTTTAACAAAACCCTTATCTAAATGAAGGAAGAGTGAGCCATTTAAACTGTTCTTTCAATGGTCACATGGACATACAAATTGCATGTATAGAATCACCAGTCAAATGTTATAAAAAACAAAAACACTTAAAACATTAGGTGACCTGTCAAAAATAAGGCTTCAATAGCATGTTTTCCCCGCAGGTTATATACTAGTACTAATATGCATGCACAACTCAAGACACAACACAAGACATCTATTCAGAAGTATTTATGTTGTCTGTCTTTTCTTTATAATGTTACTGGTAAAATATGTAAACCCAGCTATATCCTAGGCTATGCAGGCATTTACAGTACATAGCATGACATTATGACAACTTATCATGTTTGTCCAGCACTGCATCTTATAAAGCAAACAAATGTCCATATAAAGGTTGGTTTCACTGTGGTTTGTCAGTGATTGACTGCACTACAGTTAACAGGGTTCTATTTACAATAAGATGTCTAGGTGTGAAAGTCAAGGATGTAGGGCACATGGTAACCATGCTGGCTATATGCTGTTTGGTTTCAAAGTGATCACTTAGTATGTATTGTACTGTACCTAAGAGATCTACCGCCGGAAACTGTAGCATTTGACACTGTAAACGTGTGCAGTAATAAACCATTTTTGTACTGTATCTGACTTTGACTTTGGGTTTGCAGAGGTGAACGGAAGCCCAAGATTGATCTATTCCGCACTTGTGTTGCTGCTATACCCAGAGTGTTGCCAGACGGCATGTCCAAGCCAGAGCTGATAGACCTGCTCTCTGGGTGGGTATTTTAGTGGGGAAAACCACTATGCTTCTATAGTATATCTACAATATCTACAGTGGTTCATTCATAAGTGGAATGGGTGAGCTGACACAACGTTAATGCCATAATGACAAATATACTGTAGTTTAATTGTTCAAACCTGAATAAAACTGCACATATGAAACCTCCATAATAAGAAATAGATCAACACTATCACATCAAATATGTACCACGGCTGTGACTGCGTAGATATCATATTCCTTGTTGTGCCCTCTGGATAATCATTCAATCATCTGGCTATATTTAACCAACACGAAATGTGCTGGCTCGTGGCAAATGGGAATGTTCCATTTCCATTCTTACGGGTATAACGACTCTTGGTTACCCCAGTCTACAATTTCGTTATGAATGTTTCCACCAGCGTATATGCAAATGTTTCTTCTCTCTCTTCGTTTAAAGGTTGACCATCCACATGGATGACGAGCTGAGACTCAAGGCCCAGAATTCCTTGCAGAGCCTACTGGTGGACTTCTCCGACTGGCGCGACGACGTGTTGTTCGGCTTCACCAACTTCGTGCTACGCGAGGTGCAGGACGCCCACCAGGGTGTGCTGGACGCCTCCCTCAAGCTGCTGCTTCAGCTGCTGGCCCAGTGGAGGCTGTCCCTCGCTGGCCCTGGGAGGGGCCAGCACACGGCTAAGGTACACACTGCTGAGGTGAGGCTGTGGGCTTTGTTTGCTTTATTTTACCCTACCTACACTTATAGGTGGATCCAGACATTTTAAGATAATAGGCTTTTTGTCAGATAAAGACTTATTAGTAGTGACAATAGAGGTCACAGTGACAAAGGTCACAGTGACAATGGTCACAATGATAAATGTCACAGTGACAAAGGTCACAGTGATAAAAGTCACAATAGGGTCAAAGTGATAAAGATCACAGTGATAAAGGTCACAATAACAAAGGTCACAGTGATAAAGGTCACAGATAAAGGACACAATAACAACGGTCACAGTGACAGGTCACAGTGACTGTAGGTACCCGAACTGTAACCCCTGCCATATCCGTTCTGGGCATACTGGAGTTCCCGACCTCAAACCTTGTGCATGTGCGTTTTAGTACAACATAAAATAACAGGATTTTTTGTTTTGTTTTGAACTGTACTATTATAATCGCAGGCATTTATTTAAATGTTTTAATTTTTGTATATTTAGCATTTGCACTAAAAGTAGGATCGATGTTGTACGCCGCTTGTTGCTCGTGCAAGAGAAATGTACGCGCAGCAGTAAGCCCGAGCATAGGACTGTCGCATGATTATTACGTCATGACAAACATTTGTCCAAACTGGCTTTATTGACATTGTTAGAAAAAATACATGTACATAAACACCAAGAGTGGTACCTGCAATTTTTTTTGCAGAGCAGTTAAACAGATAATTAATTTATGAATGGGATGTGTATTGCAGTTGGTCCTATAGGCTGCAGTACCACCTGTCGCCACACGTCACAGCTGCTTAAAGACCCTGCCCCCCTGAATGTCACAGATAAAGGACAGAATAACAAAGGTCACAGTGACAAATGTCACAGTAACAAAGGTCACAATAACAAAGGTCACAGTGACAAATGTCACAGTAACAAAGGTCACAATGACAAAGGTCACAATGAAAAATGTCACAGTAACAAAGGTCACAGTGACAAATATCACAGTAGCAAAGGTCACAATGACAAAGGTCACAGTAACAAAGGTCAGTGACAAATGTCACAGTGATAAATGTCACAGTAGCAAAGGTCACAATGACAAAGGTCACAGTGACAAAGGTCACAATAACAAAGGTCACAGTGACAAAGGTCAGTGACAAAGGTCATAGTGACAAATGTCACAGTAGCAAAGGTCACAATGACAAAGGTTACAGTGATAAAGGTCACAATAACAAATGTCAGTGACAAAGGTCACAGTGACAAAGGACTATTGTGTGTTGTTTTTGTGCTCCAGCTGCTCCAGCCAGGTTGGGCTCCCCGGGCCCCAGCGGAGCGCAGCCCCAACTCCACAGTGCTGCACGCGGTGGAGGGCCTGGCATTGGTGCTGCTCTGCTCCTGCCAGCCCAGCACCCGCAGGCTGGCCATCGCCATCCTCAGGGAGATAGGCAGCCTCTTCCTGGCTATCGGCCAGACTGAGGTAGGCAGAGACTCTGATAGGCTGATGCTCTGGTAGTCATAGAGACTGATGGTCGGGTAGTCATAGTCTGTAATTGTATGGTATACTAATAATAATAATGTATTGCTAAGTAATCCTTGATGACATGATGCTGTCAGTATCTTAACAGTTGGTTGTGTACTGGTGTATGTACACAACCAACTGTTCCACTATTGACTCACTATGTACTGATTGGAAAAGTGTCTGCTAAATGCTGTACATGTGAATGTTTTGTTCTGTTAACGTCAGGACGATGATAAACCCATGATTGAGATTATGGACCAGATCAGCCCCGTAATCCTGGAAAATGTCTTCAATGTGGCAGTTTCTGACACGGTAAGAAGTCAGTTTGACTGGATTTTCTTGTATTTTTCATTACTTACACATTCATGCATGCTAATCAACCCCAATATAGCCTATATATTTTTTAGTTAGCTTCCCTTTGTTTTAAGTGTGTCAACCATAAAATTGGAGGAGGAAGAGGGTGAAAATGCAGACACCCTCTGCATCATCATATTGAGGAGGCTGAGCATACTTTTACTGAACGTAATATTTTTTAGTTAGCTTCCAGACATCTAAATCTACCATGCATGAAACGAAGTGTATTTTCCCCAAAACAGATCACTGCAGAGCAGAAAATTCTGTTGTGGCCTCAGATTGATCGTAGCAGGTACTTGGGAATTAATGTAGTATCCTGCAAATACCTAACGCCCCCAGAGAGAAAGAAGTGCCGTCCGTTGAAGCCTCTCTGTTAACTCCAAAGCGCGCTGATAAAACGCTGCCGGCATCGCTCCCTTGGAGAAGTTCTGCTCTCTGTTCTCAGACTTTGTGCTGCAGAAATAGTAGTAGTAGTAGTGCTAGTATTACCATTTCAACTTGTATAGTGCCTCAAAGGTTGCTTTTCTTGTGGGCACACAAGGTCAAATCATTTTGAACAGTATAAATACCCCTTCCGAAGGTCGTTGGTTGCGTATATATTGACCTCTGGCCCTTCACCCACGACCACTTGCGTTCTTCCCCCTCCTGCCACAGGCCGGCGTGCCCTTGGGCCACAGCGTGGACCTCCAGTGGCTGGAGGAGTGGAGCGGGCGTCCATTCAGCAGTGCCGGCGGCCCCCATGACGTGGTGTCCAGGAGTCCCGGGCACGCGTGGCTTCTAGCCCAGGCGGCGAGGGCCGACCCCTGGGTGCTGTGCCTGTACAGCTTCCTGCGGCAGGACCGCCTGCCCAGGCACTGCCCTGCGGCGCTTGGATACGCCTGGCCCTACGCCTTCAGGCGCACACAGCTGCTCATGCCCCTGGTGGACCTCAGGTACCACTGGCACAGTCCGGTGTGTGTGTGTGTCTGTGTGTGTGTGTGTGGACGCCACGGTGCTTCTTCTCCAGCGCACGCCTTGAATATCTGCTAAGGTTTTAGAGCTCCTCCATCAATTTGTCTTTGTTTCAAATCTGTTTACGCGCCAGTGGGCGTTGGACTAGAGGTGGAGTCAGCCATGCTGGAGAAAGACTGTTGTGTTTTAACATGATATAAATAGAAACTCCTCTCCCTTCAATGCCATAGGCTGCTTCCTCAAAAGCTCCGCCCCACACATTGCCAAGGCTGGGATAGTGTTTAAGCTTTTGGCTGATATGTTTTAATTTGTGTTTTTTGCATTGGTATTTTAAAATTATTGGTCATGTAGCACTTTGGGAAGTTAAAGTGCATTACAAATTATATGTATTATATGTATTATTATTATCATTATTATTATTATTATTATTATTAGTGTTGTGTGGTGCCATCTGCACCACCTTGTTTGTGTTCCCATTTACAGAGCCAGGGTGTAGAAACACCAGATTTGTTTTCTAGCACACACAGAATGGGCAGCTAGCAGATGTTGAGGAGATATTCACTGAATTTGAGTGTATTAGCTTACAATCGCTTACCCTACATTTGAGGCCCAAGTACTGTATACTTTCTGTGCCGCAGAACGTACTTTCATATTGTTGTTGGCTGCTTATTTTCAACAGGCAATTTCATGACTCACTAAGCTCACAAATGGAAAAAAAATATTTTCTTTGCACCAATATTGTTTTTTGCACATGGAAGACATAGTTAAAAAAGATGTATTATTCTTTCTGCATACATAAATAGCCTACCTGCATACTGTACAAGGCACTGAGACGTTGATCTCCACAAGAGGAGAAATCAACTATACTTGTGAACAGCCTGAGCTCCTTCCATGACGCAAAGCCGTGTCCCATGCCTTTACCCAGTAAAGCAACACCGACACTTGAGACATGTGATCTCTAACCTCCTCATGTTATCCTCTCGTGTATTTCACGCATGTAAAACGCTAGGGAGCACTCTTTTAGATGATCATGGGTCAATAGGGTTGATAATCGCAGTTTATGCCTTGAAATCCAACTCTGCATGAAAGTGCATGTGGCTATAGGATGGGGAGTAGAGAAGCCCAACATTTGAAGGTGTAGTCAGCGATTGTAAGCTAATACGCTTTTTGTCAATTATAGCAAATATCCCATCAGGGTCTCTGTTCTGTGTGTGT
This sequence comes from Amblyopsis hoosieri, assembly GCA_027564755.1. Classification (NCBI taxonomy): domain Eukaryota; kingdom Metazoa; phylum Chordata; class Actinopteri; order Percopsiformes; family Amblyopsidae; genus Amblyopsis; species Amblyopsis hoosieri. The sequence continues at coordinate 2,064 of JAODUE010071652.1, read as the reverse complement.
GCTGAAAATGTAATCTGGTGTTTCTACACAGCCCTGGCTCTGTAAACACAAACAAAGTGGTGCAGACAATCCTAGCCTTAACAGTTTGTGTCCAATGTGTGGGGCTGAGCTTCTGAGGGAGCACCCTATGGCATTGAAGTTTTTGTTATGATCCAGGTCAAATAACAAGCTTTCTCCAGAATGCCTATCTGAAGACACCTTTATGGTGAAGGTAATCAACATACAGCGTTTTGTACGTGTTCATTCACCAGCAACCCAGTGTACGCCAAGAAGACCAGCACCTGCGGCAGTGGGGACCATTATGTGGCTCTATGGAGGAACTACCTGATCCTCTGCTTCGGGGTGGCCAAGCCCAGTATAATGAGCGCCGGCCACCTGAGAACCTCGACACCTGAGATCACGGCCTCCGTGTCTGACGCTGGTGTCAGCCTGGATAACAAGGTATCTGCCTCCCTTGTTCTCCAGCCTTATTATTGGACCCCTGCCCCCCTGCGCTTTTGTCTTGCTAGGATCAGATGTGTTCACACAGAGCATGTTGACATGTAAGATTAACGCATCAAATGACACCGTGGCTATATGGAAGGAAAGGGATATGAGCATTAACTTTTGTTGTAACTGCAGTGAAATGTACTGATGTTTTACTCTGTAGTAGTTGTTTAAAGTGACTGTCTGGTGTCTCAGGTTCTTGGGACTCCGTCTGTGGCCTGGCTGCTGAAACAGTTGGTTCCCCTGATGAGGGCAGACAGCATTGAGCTGACAGAGTCTCTAGTTCTGGGCTTTGGTCGGACCAATTCCCTTGTATTCAGGTATGTCAGGAAAAACACACATCAAAAGGTATAGTCAGCTATTGCAAGCTAATTTTAAGATAATAAACTTTTTGTCAAATTCAACAAATATCTCCTCGCATTTCTCTATCTTGCAGTTCTCTGTGCGTGTTGAAAAAATAATCTGATACTTCTACACAGCCCTTGCTCCATAAATAGGACCATAAACAAAGTGGCTAAACAACAAACAAACAGCAAAGCCATAGCATTTGTTTCACAGTGTGTTTCAATGTGTGAGGCAGAACTGCAGTGGGATATTGTTTTGATTTGCGGTCGAAGTTAACAAGCGTTCTCGAGAATAACTTACCCTGCCTTTAAAGGGATGTCAAACATTTTCGTATATACACAAACTGTCCACCATTTAAACCCCATGTTGTTACGTGTTTGATTCACAGATTCCTGTTTGAACTTGAAATAGGGCTGGAATATGTTTACAGTATTAGTGTTTATGGTTTCTAGCTCATGCTGTTTTCATGTTTATGTCCAGAGAGCTTGTGGAGGAGCTACATCCTCTAATGAAAGAAGCGCTGGAACGAAGACCAGAGGTTGGTTGATCAAACAAATAACATAAAGGAAACAACAAATCCTTGGTTATTTACTAACATCGTGTATACATGTATAATACACAAGCAGAATCAGTCAAGGCATGTCACACCTAATATGTTATGAAAGACCTCGGCTTGGGAGGAACTTCTGTACTGTCAGCACACATACAGTACATGTGTCCAGTGCGGTGATAGCGCTGCACAGATGCACATAAGCACAACTCTGCCCCTTCTGGTCAAACTGCACATAAGGGTAAATGGTCTGCATTCATATAGTGCTTGTCTAACCTTAGGCCACTCAAAGCACTATACAGTATCCATTCACACACACATGGTGGTGTCAGCAATGCAAGGTGCCATTTGACCACCAGGAGCAGTTAGGGTTCGGTGTATTGCTCAAGGACACTTAGCCAGAGGGGCAGCGGGGTTTCAATCAGCGACTCCTGGATCACCGGTCACCCCGCTGTACACAGCCCTGCACACACTCCGCATCACACCCTGCTAACAGCATTGTGCTCACCACAGAACAAGAAGCGCCGTGATCGCAGAGATATCCTCAGGCTCCAACTGCTGAGGATCTTTGAGCTGCTGGCCGACTCAGGGGTCGTCAGTGACAGGCAGGTCTGGGGGGGGGGGGGGGGGGGGGGGGGGGGGGGGGGGGGGGGGGGGGGGGGGGGGGGGGGGGGGGGGGGGGG
>JAODUE010071641.1:0-15581 GCA_027564755.1 Amblyopsis hoosieri | reverse complement strand
ATACACACACACAGACATATATATATATATATTACACACACACACGTGTATGTGTACACATGCGTACAATTATTATACTTTTTTTATTTAAGATTATTGGTGTCACCTGGTAAATCTGCAATAGTTGCAAACCACCACATCTGCGATTGTAAGCTATGACACTTTTTGTCAAATTCACCAAATATCTCCTCACATTCTGCAGCTGCTAATTTACCGTTCTCTCTGCGTACTGAAAAAATGATCTGGTACTTGCTGTTGGTTTCGCAATGTATTTCGATGTGTGGGACAGAGCTTCTGACAGTTTGTTTGGATTTGAGCTCGAAGTTGGCATGCATTCTCGATAATGAATGACCCTGCCTTTATGCACCATTTTAATTATACAGTATAGTACCAACTTAAGTTTATTTATATAACATCTTTCACAAATGAGAGGTCACAAAGTGCTTTACATAGAATGAAAATTAATAAAACAACACACTGCTCATTATAAAAAGGTACAAAATACAATACAAAGAAGACAGGGACACCATATTGATTATTTAAAAGATGATTTGGTGTTTGTTAAACGTGTCCACATACCGGTAATCCATAGCTCTTAAGGACAAAGAGAGAGAGTTCCAGCCTAGGAGCCAATGTGCAAAACGCAGAGTCACCATTTGTTTTAAAAGATCAATTAAAAGGTCTTGGCCTGAAGACCTCAGAGACCAACAAGAGGTGTGAGTGTGTAATAAGTCCAGGGTGTATGAGGGCGCTTGACAATGCAATGCTAAGTCAACTAAGATTTAAAAATCTTAGGCGGATTTGATTTTACATTTATGAATAGATTAAAATAGACTTAACAATGAACGTATGTGTTGATGTTAAACTAAAAAAAAAAAATAGCAGACTTGATTGTGGTGATTAACATGTCTAATTTACATTTTACTCTTTATTAGGTCGTGAGCAAGCGGAGTTGACAGGGCAGAGGCTGTCTGCCTTGGGCCTCAAGTATGATACTCTCATTCACTCCACTATGGCCAGAGCCACTGAGACTGCAAACATCATCAGCAAGTATCTTCCAGGTAAGGCATCATTAGCTTATGGCAATTTGGTTTCTTGTGCATTTTTACAAGTTAAGTGAATAGCACAAGCATTATAAAATAACCTTCTTTCCTTTGTGGCCCAGGGGTGGAGCTAGTGAGCTGTGATTTGCTGAGAGAAGGAGCACCAATTGAACCTGTACCAAATGTCGCTCACTGGAAACCCGATGCTGTGGTGAGAAAAACTAGGTTCTGTCAGCCGAGTTCACTGTTGTTGGGTTAACTGTGTGTGCACACATATGTCCCGATGTGTCAAGTGTAATACATTGGTTCTGTGCTAACACAAGGGGTTTACAGTCGAGCCTCTCACCTGACGTAGGGGCTATAAACCTCTCTGCCCTCCTTCAGCAGTATCACGAAGACGGTGCTCGGATCGAAGCTGCCTTCCGCCGCTACATCCACCGGGCCGACCCAAAGCAGAAGGAGGACAGCTATGAGATCATCGTCTGTCACGCCAACGTCATCCGTTATTTCGTCTGCAGGTGTGTGTTGCCAGAGGCCAACAAGCATCCAAATGTCGGACTACATTGCCTTGTGGCGACTCAAATGCTTGCAAATTGTATGTCGCCTGACAGTTATGCTGTTTCCTGTAAACAAGCGTTACCTGCCTGTAAACAGCCCAACCCACTGCTTGGATAGATGAACTCACCTGCCTGTATGTTTGGTGAAGGGAGAATTGCATTTAACATCAGAGCACTACACCAAGCTCCAGATGACAGTTTAGCATTGAGACGATTAAAGCAAAGTAATAGTGTGGAAGTGAAGGTATATACAAATGTTTATTCAATTCCAATACAGTAGGCACACTAGGAAACAGCAAGATATAGATGGAATTGTTTCATTATTCAGGTATTGCCCTATGCCCAGAATGAAGCTAGCAAAGACCACCTGTTGTCTGAAACAATTCTGACATTCCAATCATCCAAGTTAATATTAACTTAATTAAATGTACATTTTGTTGAACCACTCATATTACTCAATACTCAATTGTGATGTGTGTCCTAGAGCCCTACAGTTTCCTGCAGAGGGCTGGCTTCGCATGGGCTTGAACAACGGAAGCATCACGTGGCTCACTATACGCCCCAGTGGCAGGGTTGCTCTCAGGACTCTGGGAGATTCAGGATTCATGCCGCCGGAAAAGCTCACTCGAGCCTGACGTGGCCCACAGACACAGGGCCGGTGATTCACACATGCCCAGCTGGTCGGTCGTAGGGTCAAAGCTCCCAGTTTACTCCCCAAGTGTCTTCAAATGAACATTTTAGGTGTTTATCGTGTTTTTTGTGTTCGTGTAATATATGTAAGTACTACCTTGAAACAGGAAGCTCATTATTTGTGGCGTTTGGTTAGCCGTGCCATAGATTTCTGACTACAGTATCATGGAGACAGGTAGGCAAGCAGGTTTCTCACTAGAGGATCTGTTGACAAGTGCTTAGATGCTCCTTGTGTACATAACTGCAGATAGAACACATAAATGACCAGAATATTTTAAAACCAAAACAAATGTCAACAGTATACAACATGTATACCTGCAGATGTACATTGGGCTGTTTTAATATGTATGCTTAACTAATTTGACTATTCCTATGTATTGTGTATTAAGAAATAAAACATTTATGAAGGCATTCTTGTCACTACACTGTACATACATGGATGATTAGGTAATGGAAGAATAGCAAGAACACCACAGCTAGGGAGAAGTGGTTTATTGATTGATTATTGAAAGCAAATTATCCATGTACACAAATGGCAATTCAAAGTTAATTTAAAGCACAGAATGCCAACAGCACAATAAGCATGTATTAAGTATTTAGGTGCATTTTTGCAAGGTTCCACATTCACCAACATTCAGGGGCCAGTGTGTCACTTACGAGCACAATCAGGTGGTTTGTGCTCTCCCAGAATGGTTTCGTTCACAGAAACGTACATTCACAATACCCGTTTCTTACATGAACTAGAGGCAAGGAGTCAAACAGGACTGAATGTCCCTCTGACCACAGCTGATAAAACCATTACACGGCAATAAGCTTACCTCTGTGTGCTCATCTTTGTACAGGTTGACTACAGATTTAATTTTTAGTCACATTAAAATTAGATAAACCTGTTTGTGGCATTGCAAAAAGTCAGCCAATTGTATTTGATGAATCAGATAGTGTAGCTAGGAACATAGTCTGATATGTCACTGAAAAACATTAAGGCTTTTAAAAAGGTACAAGTGAAAGTTGTAAATGAACCCAGCCTAAATATATATTATACCACAGGCGTAAGGGGTTTGTGAAATCAAGTGTCCCCATGTACACCTAGCCGCTAGATATTGTATGTATACCCTTAAAACCCAACAATTGCAGTGTAAGGCTGGTTTTGGAAAATGTAAGTCACTAGCCACTGAAATGACCACGGTGGACAATATAACATGTTTATTACATTTAAAATTCTGGAAGATCTTCATTTGTTATATTCCCATGTTCATTAATCCTGTCGCCAAGGTTAGTTTAACATTGGCCCGGTGGAGGGAGGGGGGGGGGGTTCCATAGAATTGGGCAAACCCACTTCAGAAAATTAAGGCAATTCCTGAACTGAGAGAAACATAGGAACTGGCAGTTGGTATTACACATTAAAACATTTAACTTGTGCTACTGACTGACCTACTACTACTACAAAAAAAAATTTAAATAGACATTTTACTTATTTTAAAAAACATTTTCATTAACAGTCCCCACCGGGGACACAACACAAGTTTAAGAAGTACCGTTTCCCCCTACTCTCCCCTGCCCTGACATATTAAATAGGTCATTCTGAAAAGGTTGACTCGAACTACAATACAGGTGCTTCACACTTGCCACAAATAACAATGTTACCATAAATTCATCATGGGCCACACCCATACAGTACATAGTCGAAGAGGCTTTTCCCTGCCTTTAGTGCCAAGTGCACATCACAAGCCAACGTGATGACAGCTCCTGGGCGCAACATGAGAGCAGTAGTACCGTACATCGTTGATACAAATCTTTGAGACACTTGTGCATATTCCTGTTGTCAGGTATGTGGTTTGTGCACCAGCGGTGGAGGCTGGTTTACTGGCCATGTGGAAGTGGGGAGGGGCGGAGTCTGCACATTAGACTGGCGGCTCAGGGAAGTGCTTGAGGCGGATGCGCTGGATGTAGCTGGCGTGTGCGGGGCTGTAGTGGCTCGGGCTGAAGTCGGGCGAGGCGGCGTGCCGGGCGGGGCTGAAGCGGCCGGCCGGCGATGTAAAGCTGCTGCCTGGAGAGCCTGGGGTGTGAGGCTGCAGCCTTGGGCGGGGCCGGGCCACTGCAGGGCTGGGCCAGCTACAAAACAACCAGTCAGTCACACTGGAGCAGGGCTGGGCCAGCTACAAGACAACCAGTCAGTCAGTCACACTGGAGCAGGGCTGGGCCAGCTACAAGACAACCAGTCAGTCAGTCACACTGAAGCAGGACTGGGCCAGATACAAGACAACCAGTCAGTCAGTCACACTGGAGCAGGGCCGGGCCAGCTACAAGACAACCAGTCAGTCACACTGGAGCAGGGCTGGGCCAGCTACAATACAACCAGTCAGTCAGTCACACTGGAGCAGGGCTGGGCCAGCTACAAGACAACCAGTCAGTCAGTCACACTGAAGCAGGACTGGGCCAGATACAAGACAACCAGTCAGTCAGTCACACTGGAGCAGGGCCGGGCCAGCTACAAGACAACCAGTCAGTCAGTCACACTGTGGAGCCTGCAAAACCAGTAGTGTTTGCACACCAATAATCTACATTCCACATAAAGATGATTGAGTGAGTGATAAACATATAGAACCACCACCCAAGGCAGTTTCTATTGCAGACTAACCTTTGCATGTCAGATAAGGAGTAAGTCTCCATTGTGCTCTTCCACTTGTGAATGCTGGGGTATTTCTGGGAATCCAGGTCTATGGCTTCCATTGCAGACAAGACCTCTCTGTCCAACTTAGTTGGTATAACCCTGGAAAAAAACAAACACATTGTTGACAATACACAGTTGTGTAGATAAGACCAATTGAGAACAAACTAGCATAATAAAGTAGTTACTATATAATGTATGGAGTCAGTGCTGGTCCAGACGCTCTACTGGCAGCGCTCTGGGTCTCTTCCACTCTCCTTCTGCTCTGTGGTGTGGTATAAACCAGAGTCTATGGTTTGAGAGACACTGGCTCTGATCACACCACTAAAAGGTAATACACTTATGTATTCAGACATCTACTTGCAGTCCGCTATCTTATCTTTCTGTGTAAGCAAAAAAACTTCTACCCTAAAAACTAAATAGAAACAAAGTGGCAAACACCACTCACAACAATGCCCTAGGCTTCTCAATGCATTTCCAGTGTGGGGGGCGGGGCTTCTGAGGGAGCACCCTATGGCATTGAAGGGAAAGGTGTTCCAATTTGAATTCGAAGTAGCAAGTGTTCTGGAGAATGACTAGATCCTGTCTTTAAAGTGTAACAGCAGCACCCTAAAATGTGTTATCTTGAGCTGTAAACTTGCTCCCGACCGACTATGCACTCAGCTCAATTTATTTAGCTGAGATTAGTCTGGACCCTGATCACATTAGCGTTCACACCGCCACACTGCTGGAGGCCCAATCAACATGGGTTAGTGAGAAGTCAAGGGTGTTTCAGGCCCAATCAGCGTCAGTTAGTGAGAAGTCAAGGGTGTTTCAACATGGTAGTAGAACGATCAAAACACATGTTGCAACGCCGATTGGTTCAGCGCTGTTTCAATAGTTTCTAAATTAACCAGAGGTCTACTCCAAGCAGGAGGATATGACTGCGAACACTTCCCAATAGAGCGTGTCCAGACCTATTCACAAAGTAAACTAAGTAGTAGCATTGAGTATTAGCGTCTGTGATGACACAGCAATGCTCAATTGGTGTCAAAGTTGTTACAAAGTTCACATTTATAGAAAATCTGCATTTTATGGGCAGAAAACAGATAGGTTAAAACGAATCACCCCAGCCACTGAGGTCTTCAGTCCGCTACTACTCACCCGTCGATGAAGAGGCCTTTGCTGATGCGAGGTGGGGTCCGGGGAAGGAACTCGTGGGAGTTGTCCAAGGACCTGTATGAGCCTGAGGAGCCTGAGGAGGTGGAGCTGCTTAGATCCCTGCCCCCGTGGTCCCAGGACTTGGACCTGGCGCAGAACGTGCGTCCATCAGCGCCCCCCCTAGTCCTCTGACCCAGGCCCTCCACCGGGCCCACCAGGGGGCCCTCGCGGGCCTCAAAGTACTCCTCAGAGCTGCTGCTGCCCCGCCTGTCCTTCCCGGCTGCTGTGTCAAATGCCAGGTCGTCGCCGCGACAACCGCGCGACAGCACCAGCCGGCCCAGCCCGGCGCTGAGATCCGCGGTGGAGATGCTGTGCTGGCTGCCGTCTCCCCCCGGGGTCTGCTCTTCAAGCTCCTGCAGGGACATGCGGTCGAACTGGGCCAGCAGGTTGGCCATGGGCGACAGCAGGCCCTGCTCCCCGCTGGGAGTCCTGTCCCGGGACGCCGCCACCGGCGAACATGGCCCGTTGGGACACGCCCCCGCCGGGGAGAGCAGGCGGTCGCTGCAGCGACACAGCGAGTCCCGCTCGGCTGCCGCCTCGATCAGGTCAGCCCCGCGGCGGTGCGGCGGCACGGGCAGGATGTGGAACTCAGGGCCCCCCCCGGCCGCCGCCCCCTTCAGGCCGTCCTTGGAGCAGGTGCTGGTGATGCTGGTGAGGGCGGCGTTCTGCCGGTTCTTCAGCTCCTCCAGGCTGATGTCGTCGCCCTCGTCCAGGAAGGCTCCCACCGAGATGGAGTTGCAGAACTTCTTGGACTTGCCTGCAGATTGAGGAGGAGCCATAATGACTTACCATATAAGCAGTGTATCTGGAACACTAGGGTTGGATATGGATGGCTGTTTTAATGATTCTCCAGAACGGTATAGTCAGGTATTGTCAGCTAAACGTAAGATATGTAAATGTAAGCTATCACCTTGCATTTCGCTAGCTTACCGCTCTGTGAAAAGCTAAATGTCGATACTACACAGCACTGGCTCCGTATAGGAACATTAACAAAGTGGAGAACACCGCTCATAACAACAAAGCGGTAGCAGTTACACGGTGCTTCACAATGCATTTTGATGTGAGGCGGAGGACCGTGGAGACGAGCGATATTTGATTTGAGCTGGAAGTTAGCAAGAATGACCCTGCATTTATTGGATCAACATAGTACACTGTTGTATTCAATCAACCCTGCATGATAAAGTAGTAACTAATAATGTATGGAGTCAGTGCTAGTCCAGACGCTCTACTGGCAGCACCCTGGGTCTCTTCCACTCTCCTTCTGCTCTGTGGTGTGGTATAAACCAGAGTCTATGGTTTGAGAGACACTGGCTCTGAACACACCACTAGGTGCAACAAAACAGTCTCTGTAGGACATTAACACCAAGATACCTGGAGAAGGAGTTCTGAACCGGTTGCTGGTCTCGTTCTCCCCAGCCTCCTCATGAGCCCGCTGGCTGAAATCCTTCTTTTTCAGATACTCCTCCAACTTACGAAGGCCTTCTGTTGAGGACAAATCCACAAAACTATCCAGGAAGTCCCAGTACTCAGACCACGGGTGACCCAGTTCATGAGCCAGGTCTCTGTGGAGAAGAAAAGTAAAGCAGGGTTACCTTCCTTAACCCATTAAGACCTAATGAGCCTTCTATGCACACCAGTCACATAATCAACTGGGCCAGAATCTTTTGTAGTTTTCATCCTCAAACTGCTATAGGCTACTCTCCTCGTGCAGGTTAGTTCTTCAGCTACTGATAAAAAATGTTTTTCATTAGAAATGAGTAAATAAAGCACTGCGCTATTGTTGCACCGGAAATTACAGAGACATACTTTTGAGTGACAATGCAAAAGCCAATGGATAAACAGTACAACTTCCTGAAAGTCCTGTGTGGAGCTTAAAGAGGTATATGTATCAGACGTTCAGCACAGTTTCCTATGTTAAGTAGTGCTAATGAACAGAAGAGGCTGAGACTACACCAACACTAACCATGCATAATAAACATCTAAAAACGCACTCTGGTCTCATCCGGTCTTAAGGGAAAAGCATGCATACGTTGTCTCAAATGGGTTAAGGCGGGGCTTTAATGCAGATATGGCCACTTGTAGCCAAATAAAAACAATGCTGAAGCTGCGGCAGAAAACCGTGTTCTTAAGGTCATAGGTGCCTCAAGGGGCGGTAACTCTCGAACATCGTGGTGGACACCGGTGGTCAGGGAAGCAGTCCGACTGAAGAAGGAGGCCTTTCTGGATATGTTGTCCTGGAAGTCTCCGGAGGCGGTTGCAGGGTACCGACTGGACCGAAGGGCTGCAGCATCTGCCTTAGCAGAAGCAATGAAGCGGGTGTGGGAGAAGTCATGGAGAAAGACTTTCGGTCTGCACCAAAGTGTTTCTGGAAAACCGTCCACCACTTCAGGAGGTGGAAGCGGGGAACCATCCAAGCTGTGTACAGTAAGGATGGGACACTGTTGACCTTAACTGAGGAGGTAATTGGGTGGTGGAAGGGACATTGAGGAACTCCTGAATCCCGTCTGACATGCTCTTTATGGTAGAGACAGAGCTGGAGGCTGATGGAGGATCATTGTAAATTTCCTAGGGGGAGGTCACTGAGGTAGTCAAACAACTCCACAGTGGCAAAGCCCTGGGGATTGATGAGATCCATCCAGAAATGCTGAAAGCTTTGGATGTGGAGGGGATGTCTTGGATGACATGCCTCTTCAACATCACGTCGAAGTCAGGGACAGTGCCAAAGGAGTGACAGACTGGGGTGGTGGTATCACACTTCTCAGTCTTCCTGGTAAAGTCTTCTCCAAGGTTCTGGAGAAGAGGGTTCGGCCGATTGTCGAACCTCAGATTGAAGAATAACAATGCGGATTCCGTCCTGGTCGTGGAACAACAGAACAGCTCTTTACTCTCGCAAGGATCCTGGAGGGGGCTTGGGAGTATGCCCTTCCGGACTACATGTGTTTTGTGGATCAGGAGAAGGCGTATGACCGGGTCCCCCCGGGAGATACTGTGGGAGGTGTTGCAGTGCTTCCAGTCAGAGCTTGATATACTACAACAATAACTTTAACAGTGTCTAGATATAAAATATGTCTTGCAAATGAAGGAGAAATTCATCAAATTACATTTGTCCCATGGTATATATAGCCTGATTAGTGAGATTGGAAACACCTTAGTTAGAAGATCGCATGATAATGCAAACAACCAGGACGAGTACAGTAACCTGAAAAGAACTTTGGTGAACAACAAAAAATAAATAAAACAGAACTATTATTACATTTAAGGAACAAAACAATGTGGCGTTTGTCATCTCTGTGCGTACCAATAAAACCAACTCCATGTGCAGACAGGATAGCTTAATAGTTAGTTAGGGTGCTTGACTCTCAGCCAGTAGAAGTCAAGGTACGGCCAGTTTGATCCCTGACAAAATGCACGTGCCTTCATACTAATGTTCTCTCTCTATGCGTGTGCCAAGGGATGTTAAGACAGTGTACCATATAGACCTACCTGCCCACCCTCTCTGCCCCACGGTCTGGGTCAGACTTAAGAATGTGGTGGAAATGCTCTGCCCTGTCTCTAGGAGGCGTCTTCCATGCCCGGCGGAACTCGTCTGCCTGCATTTCAAAATACACACACTGCTTAATTCTCACCATCTTATGCTTGGAACATGGCCAGTGTAGTATAGCAGTACTGTACGCAGGTTACTATGTTCATTTCTTATTCTACTGCATTTGTGTCCCCTAATGGTATTTTCCACTAAATTCAAGTTCTAAATTACATTTACATTTTTTTTTATTATAAATTATAGGTGAAACAGATTAAACGCCGAGTGTGACGGAACTTGCTTTAGAAGGGCTCAGCGGGCCAGCGAATGCTTTCACGGTCATCACTGGATCCATTGGACTTCTGACATGCCTCTGGGCCAGCGGATGAGAAAGGTTCTCAGAAGGCTCAGGTGACCAAGGAGCACCAATGATGGGCTGAGAAGAGTTGTCTGTTGCCCTCAGTAAAGGTATATAACAGCGGTCTATGACAGAACAGTAATTTTATCAGGTTTAGTGTAGACAGGATTAAAACCTCAGACAGCACCTTCATTTAAAAGCTACACTGTCCCCAGAAAAAGAACAGCACATATATATTGTCATAACGGTTTTGTACAGTGTCATTTATAAGAAGAGTAGAGGAGCACAAGCCACTCAGAACCTGGATGCAAGAGGGACATCCACTAACTACCTTTGAAATCAATACAATGTTTATGTAATGCTCATTTCAACCACTAGTGAGGAGTGCACATTAGCACACGTTAGAACTGCATTACAACAGTATAGTGTTGCAGGAAGACACAACTCGTCAGCTCTTTAGCCAAATACACTAGCAGCAACAAGGCTGAATTAGCAGACAAATAAAATAGCACATTTGAAATTAATTAAATAGAATACACATAACAAAAGAAAAAACAGCAAGTAAATGCTCCATCAAGCTAACGTTTATATAAATAAGTGATCCAGGACATGACGTCTGAAGGCAAACGCCCTACCACTCTTAGATTTCTGTCTAAACCTCTGAACCGCAAGACGGCCCGTCATGAGGCTCTCATGCAGACATCCTGCTAATACTGGGTTAAAAGATACCATATGTAATCAGATGGCCAGACACAGCCATGCTTTAAAACCTAAAAAATACAAATGTGCATCGGAATGCTGATAAGTAGCAAATGTAAGGAAACATTGCAAGGCTTGAGCTCGCCATTTGGTGTCAGCCAAGTAGTTACGTTTTAACAAGCCTAAAAGGCACGAGAGGCCGTTGATTAAGAATATGTGGACATGCAGTTCATTATACCTCCACAATTATGACTGGAGTTAAGCCTACCTTCCAGATAGTCTAAAATCTTCTGCTTTACTTCCTTTACATCCTGTGTTTTGGTCCTTCTTTCACAGATCACCTGCAACAAGAATGGAGACATAATGTAATTTAAAAGGGTGCTGTACAAAACTTACCAAAAAGATACATTTGCCATTATCTCATGCTGACCAAATACAGGGGGGCTCTAACCAGAACTTACTTCACAAGGCTTTTGGTCATACTTGTTCTTGGAGTTCTTATCAATGTCAGGGTGTGAGCAGAGGACATTGACTACTTCTGGGCAGCCAAACTTACAGGCAAAATGCAGAGGCGTCTCAAAGCCCTGGGACAGAGCAAAATACAATATCAACATAGTTATTTATCTGTCAGGAGCCCTTTTGGTGTGCACTTCTGTGACCACTGAGAACTAAAGGGTGCAGCCTCTGGAGACAGATAGAAACGTGTGCAGAATACTCATTATTTCACATCAGAACTTTTGTTTCTCCCCCTCATCCTCATGCTGCAATGTGATATTGAGCACACACAGCCTTGTCTGGCATGTTGAGGTACAGGTCTAATGTAGCGGATGGTGTGACACACTCACAGCCTTGTCCGGCGTGTTGAGGTACAGGTCTACAATGTAGCGGATGCGTTTCTGCAACATGGCGTCCTGGTCGTCTGGGTACATGAGCCGCATGAATTCAGGGTTCTCCAGCGTATCCAGCAGCAGCTGGGCGATGCCCGCCTGGTTCTCTTTGGCGGCCACATGCATCACGTTGTACCGGCATCCCTCCTAGCCAGCGAACAGAGATAGAAGTGGAGGGTCAGGCCAATCCGCGAGAGCCATCGTCAACAGGGAAGCACATTGGGTTGCCTTTTATGAGTTGATTTTTTTTACTGGAACATACAGTGCGCTTATAGATTACATTTAAGCTAATTTTCTACATATTGAGAGGCAGACTGCTCACTGCTACCACAATGGCAGTTTTAACATCGTCAACATTAGGCAATGTCCCAACAGTGTCCTGCAACTGTGCGATTACCTGGACGATGGTGGGGTTGTCTCCTGAACCAATGAGATAGCGCGGGTTGCTCCAGACCAGCTCACTAAAGGTCAACTCGTCACCTTTCTCTACAGCTTTCCTCAGCTTGGCTGTGAGGTCCTGTGTGCGCGGGCTCTTGAAGCTATTGGCCCGTTCACGATTAATGGTGTCCACCTCCATATTGTCTGTGTGGACAGAGAAAGCTATTAAGAGCCATTGTTTCACTCTTTTTTTCTTCCACTATCACAGCATAAAAATAAATAAAAAACATACTGTATATTTGTACCATTAGTTTTGATATGCCAGTTAAAGTTGTTTAACACAGTAAACATGATGCTAAGCTAGCCCGCCTTTGAAATAACATTATTTGAAATGTTTAGAATTGCTCATTTTATATGCTGCCCACCGTTTTTACCTTAAAATTGTTACATTTGCAGGAGAACTTGATTGAAATTGCCATTTTAAGTCTGCCTACTTACCCCTATAGATGACTGGGCCTGGTTTGATCGGGGACACACAGGCTGTTGATTTGTTGGGAGTGGGGTAATAGTCACACATCCCTTTGGCAAACTTCTCAGCATCTTCTCGACTGGAAAAGGCTTTGAAACGGGCTCCTTTCATCATCTTCACAACATGAAGGGCTTCTTTCTTGTCCGTGTAAATGTGCGTTTTCTCTACATGGATAGATACAAATTTGAATGTCGTAACAGCACACGACACTTCACATCCATGATATCCAGGGCCCTCATTTATCAATGTTGCGTACAAACATATGCGCGTAAACCATGAGTACAACCGTTTCTACACAAAGAGCATACTTTTACGCACATCTACGACCATGCGCACACATAGCACCTTGTGGTAGAAAAGTTGAACTGCTAATGAAATACCATCCACCTAATGGAGAAGGGATTGACAGCACTAGACCAAATAAGAAACTTTGAAGAACAAGATAAAAACATTATTGCTCATGTATTTATTTTCTGGACAATTATGCTACAAATCATTCTCACTTTTAAAGCCTAACTGAGTAATATCCTTCAAGAAAATGTTCAAAGACTTTCTATTCAGCTTGCAGAATAAAACATTGTAGCAAATATCGGTCCTTGACACTAAGCCCAATCCCCTTCCTAGAGTACCAGTTTGTTTCCAGTTGAGTTTTAAGTGTGATGCATTTGTTTTAAATATGTATTTGCATTATAATATGCAAGTTGCTGTGTTTCTGAAACAGTATGTTATTGTTTGTACAGTAATTTTGTAATGGCCACATTATAGAAAGTTATACATTGAACAACTTATTCTGACATGACAACAAAACTGATCTCAGCTAGGCAGTTTGCTGTAATGTTTTCTTCTGTGAAAAGTATGTGCAGCAATGGTGTTATATAGTTTTATCAATGGTTGTTACTCATAGATTACCTCCAAAACATATGGCTTGCTTTGTTACACATCGGTGATCAAGAGTTATATTTCTGCATTCTAATTTTTCTTTTTTATTAGTATTTGACAAGCATTATAGGTAAGGTTTGTGACCATATACATTCTCTATAAATGCTCCTCCTGCAAATCAATGTTTAAGCTTTTCTACGCAACATTAATGAAAGAGGGCACAGGCATTTCCAAACACTTCTAGAATTCCAAGCTGAACTATTAATTTCACCTTGCTTGATTTCCCTGACTCAAGATCTGGGTAAGGAAGATACAGAGCACAGTCCATACAAACAGCTGTTAAATCACAGCACGCACGTCTAAATTCATAGTGCACAACATATATCAAAGTGTCCAGATGTCTCTCTTACCATTCCTAGCCAGGACATCCTCCCACAGAGGACACACTCCGTAAAAGAATGTTGGGGACACTTGCGAGGGCTTTGAAGGAGTTCCTGCTGTGGGCTGGGAACAACTACCCTCTGCAGAGATATTTGCGCTTGTGCTCAACTTGACGGAGATCTCCTCCTCCTCCTCCTCCTCCTCCTCCTCTGGGGGGTTGAGGCCCATGCCATAGCCAAAGTCCAGCTCCTCACTGACAGCCTGAGGGGGGATTCTGCTGCTGCTGGGGGATTCAGCATTGGCTGGTGCAGCTAATGAGGTGGTACATGACATGTGTTTGATCTGGTCAGTGCTGGTGTCGCCCACGGTCAAACTACTATTGTCCATTTCAGGGGCGCTGATCTCTGGTCCAGCAAGGACTCTTGCCAGCTTCCTCTCAAAGAGAGCCCGGGTGGTAGCTGTTATGGGGCCACACTTGAGGTCCACCCTGGCAAACTCTTCCCTCAGCTCGTCTGCGCTCAGGCTCTTTAGCCTGGTCAGAACAGCCTCCATGCTTCAGCTGCCTAGAACACACCACCAAGATACTATGCAGTTATCAATCACAATTAATCAACACCAAGGGATTCTTAATTATACTTTTATCATAATATGGTAACAATATTTATGTCAGGCATCTTGCAATAAAACAATTGCAGGTAAAGTGGAAGCATTGCCACTATTTAACAAATATGCAAATTTAAAACATGTAATTCAATTAAGTTAAAACACACAATACATATAAATGTGTATGTTAAATGTCAATCGCATTTCAAGTGCGAAAACGGTTCCATTAAATACGGTAATCCATAATGTATGTTTTACGATATATCAAATACCTAGCTAACATCAGTACCGTATCGTCAATCTTGGTTGGAAAGATTGTGCGCTTAACAGTCTAGCATACGGTCACTCTAGCACGAGGAAAAACAATCATGATCAAAACCTGAAACGCAACACTCGACAGCTCGTCGGTCTAAATGTCAAAAATTATCTTAAACAGCTAAGTGGATGCTACTTTACAAACAAACGTTATTTAACGAGATAACTGTTGTCTGTCACGCCCAATGTGCAAATTGTGGTGGGCTTTCGTATTGTAACGACTTGATATGTTTTCGAGGTGATGAGGTGAATACAAATCAAACTGCACGTGATGACAGCAAGTGACATACATCTCCCTACTTACCAAGCCACATTTTAATTTCTTACAAGCGTAACTACATAAATGCGTTCTTATTTGCAAAGGAACTGTTGGAAAGACAATGCTCTGGACGGTCTGGAATAGTCTCATTGTTTACAACACATTATGCGCATGCTCAGTTTCAAGGGAGGGCTCATGCTCCTTCACACAGCATGAGACATAGAAGGTAATAATGCACAGTAATCTACAAACTCTTCTACAAAATTATCCAATAAAAGTCAAGTCATTTTCTTTAGCATAATAACTTGGAGACATTGTGCAATTCGTTAATAGCAGTTGCGATCTAGCAGGCACAGGTGATTTAGAAAAACGGTCAAGTAGGTATAACTACTTTGTTTTAATGCCAGATTTATTGGTATTGTGAAATATTAACCAGACACTGATATATTTAGGTACGGTACGGTACACTCCTTCAAGCAGGCGAACTTTTTGAACTGACAATATAAGCAAGCAAGGTGGGTTGAACCTTGAACTTACCGTACAGGTGTTACGCCTAATTCTGTGTCCTGCCGAATTCAGTGACCCTTTCGAAAGTGCGCATGCGCCACCTAAAAT
>JAODUE010071630.1:0-15582 GCA_027564755.1 Amblyopsis hoosieri | reverse complement strand
CTTACAAATGAAAGGGAATGTTTTTGCAAGGAAAACATTTTGAAAAAGGCCTAGGGATGTCTAGTTCGCAAGTGGTTAATATTTACAAAAAAAATGCACTACACAGCCTACGTGAGGCTGAGGCAACAGAAATATGGTGCACTAGTATATAAAACGCCAAATAACACGTTTATTTTCTTGCAACTCCATTGTCAGAATGCCTAAAATATGCTGGTTGGCATTGCATGCAAAAATAATCTGACATGGTTAAAGATTTTGATTGTTTTTATCTCAGCTGGGTCAGGAAATTACCACATTGCTCAAGTGTGCAAAGATTTTATTTTTATGGCCAAACATATTGAAAATGTCATGCTCAAAAATATTTAAAATGGAATACAAGGACATTATTAATTATAAAAGGCCACATAGCAGGAAATATACTGTAGAGTCATAGGATAATTGCAAAATAGATACTTTATTTTATATGGAGTTTACGGCACGTCTATTGCACAAATGTACCCTGCAAGTATTATGTCCGTGACGCAAAATTGGTATTGTACTTGAAATATACCAAACTGAAACGACATTGGATCGAATCGAAGTTAAAATCGATTTTGGGCCTGTGAATCGGAATCGAAAATCAGTGGCGATACCCAGCCCTAGATATGACTGAACTCTCATAATCTAACGTTAAACTAGTATAACTACGGTATCCTCACCCGGTACGGAGAGCATCTTGAACGCCGTAAGCTCCTTGTGGACAGAAACCTGCTACCGGCACACTGTCCTTTAGCTGAGAGCGAAGTCCTCGGGTATTCTTCGGGAACAAAGAAGTACAGACACAACATATAAGCTAGGGTAAACGTTTCGGTCTGGTAACCAGTTTGTAACAGTTCTGGAAGACTGCACGTTTCACTGTTAGCTGCGTTAGCTACATTAGCCCGGCTCAAGTGACTAATCAAATTCACAACATGTATTATTTTCTTGTAGGTAAGCAAAAATATATGTTATCCAAGAGAGGCATAGACACGTATAATTAACCATATCAACACACATGAATGATATCGCATTTATACGTAATATATGACAAACTAGGTTGTAAATACATAATGAAAGCTAACATCATACCATTGTGTCGCTTCTCTTGTACTTTCCGTTTGACTGCTTAACGTCCGTTTACGTCGCACAAATGTGACGAAAGCTCCGACTCAGGGCCGCTGCCCTGTCGTCTTTCCATTTTCAGAATCTCTAAAAATGTCAGTATTTTTCTGTGTTATTAGTGATATTTAATTCCTTTAAGATTTCTTATTAATAATAAATAATATTTTAAAAATATTATTATATTGAAGATATATATCAGACAGTAAAACATATTTCAGTGTGTGGGGGTATAGCTCAGTGGTAGAGCATTTGACTGCAGATCAAGAGGTCCCCGGTTCAAATCCGGGTGCCCCCTCACTTTGCTGTTTAATATTGCAACTTCGAGATGACACATCTTCTGTACCTTTTCTTCACAAAAAGCGTCCCGGTAATCATAGGTAAACAATTGGGATTTTGGTCCGTACCTTTCAGATGTTTCTTTTGTTTTAGTTAATCAGGTCGGGCTACTTAGCGCAAGCAGTCTATTGGGACACTGTAGGCCCAGTAGAGGCCTAATGAGTGTTAATAAATCCCGTGCTAAGTAATATGGTACGCAATTCATGATTCATTAACATCCTAGTAGGGACCAGTGACGAAACGCCAATTCGTTCTCTTTGTGGACTTTGAACATCTTGACGTATCAAATAAGGTTGTTAAATTATATAATCAATGTAAAGTGTACACTGTGCAGTAGCCTACATTAGTCATTTGCAATAGCCCAGATGGGGTATATTGTCCTAGTTATGACCATGGTTATGACAGGCAGTCAGGCAAGAATATACTGTAAATTGGCTACAATCAAACGGTGCCATTTCCTTGTGCAGTTAATCTTAGCAGCATAGTAGACTACTCAAAATATGTACAAATGATGTGCTCAAAATAATTAGAAAATTCATAATTTAGGTGAAAAATAAACTCTTTATTAATAATTAATAGGCATTAGCAAAATATAAAGAATTGCACTTTGGACCAAGAGTTTGGAACTTGTTAAGATTTGTAAATTCCATAAAACATAGATACAATCTATAACTTCATAAGGATTGTAGAAAGAAAGATTCAGTTTTTAGAAAGCAGCTAATGAATAGTTTAAACCTACTCTTCTTAAATGTACAATTAGTAAATCTCTTTACACTCAATTTACAAATAACACATATTAAAACATATATAATTTCTCCATTACTCACCTACCTTAACAACTAGTGGCAGAATGAAATGCATCCCTACTAGCAAAAACTAGCATAATCTGTCACCAAAACATTGATTACAATACTTTGAGCATCAAAAAAAGATTGCATCATTCCTCACAGAAAGACATTTCTTGAAACACGTTTTTTTTCTTTTTTTTTCATAAAAACAAAAACCACTTTGCCAATGTCTTTGACAAACATTCCATTGCCCATTTTTTAACATAACCATCTACCTTTATATTACAGTGATAGCTAAACTGGTTAAAGCACAAATACAAAAGTGTACAAACGTGTCCTTTTACATTGTGTTCAGTTTGTTTTTGAGTAGCTCATGTAGCAAAACGTAGCTTAAACTTGAAACTGATGCTAACTGAGGCCTTTCTAGTTTTCTGTTGTCTTTCCATTTTTAACTTTCTATGTCCATGCTACAATGTAGTCTTCAGCGCTCTGTTAGAAAAAGATGAACAATGAAATAGTGTCTGTATTTCCTCCTAACTTTAGGGGTTCCAGAATTGTCTCTCACCTCATTCTTAACATTCCTAAGATTCTGTTAATTCCAGAAGTCAGGAGGAGTCACGACAAGACGTGAAGCTCTCCCGCGACTCACAGCTCAGTCTCCATTTCCTCACTCTCCCCAGCCTCCAGGTAGTACTCGTCATCAGTAGTCGTATCAGAGTTGCTGTCGGAGGACTCTTCGAAGGCACTGAGGCTGGACATGTAGCCCCTGGAAGGCAAGTGCCCCCTCGGGGACTCCTGTGAAGACCCAGGCGAGCGTGGGGAGGAAGACAAGGAGGGGCTGGGAGGTTTGGACATGCGCCTGCTGGACACTGGAGAACGTGGCGGGGATGGTGGCGGTGTGGGCGGACCCTCTGCGTCGTCCCACGGCGCGTGAGAGCCAGCCAGGCTGGAGGGGCTCCGCGGCGCGAGCCCCGTCTTTGCGGATGCGTAGCGGCCGCCGGTGACCTGGCGGGGCGAGGCTGTGACGACGTCGGCACCCCAGCCAAACGAGTACGAGGCGAGAGATCGGGGAAGCGACCTAGATCTCGCCTGTCCCGGATCGTTAGCGGCGAACAGCGCGCTCCCGTCGCCCACACTCTGAAATTTGCTCCTCGACGGCATCCACTGATCCAGGCCTCGGCATGTAGCCTGGGCAGAGGTGGGGGAGGGGCTCGCGCTCCTGACCTGGGATCCCGTGGAGATGCGTCCGGGCCCCGAGGGCCTGCTGGAGAGCACGGAGCTCACAGAAATGGAACGCCGGGCCTCGATGCCGTATTTCAGGTCTGCGCACGTAGACTGAGTGCGCACGTGTCTGCTGTCCCGCCGACAGGGACCCCCTCCCATCGAGGGGCCCGCGGACTCCTCCGGGGTGGGACCAACTTTCCACGGCTGCCCCCATGAGGTGAACTCCTCGTTCTGACGGCGCGCCTTCGGGCTGTAGAAAACGCTGTCGTCTGCGTCGTCGGTGACAACTGGATTGTAGGGGGAAAGGGGAGAGTGGGCGCTGGCTGTGGTGCTCCTACGCTTCAAGGGAAACGTGGCGTAGTAGCTAAATCTCCCGTACTGCTGGCTAGCATGGCTGGGCTCTCTATAGAGGGACTGGTTTGTTGGCTTGCCGTCGGCCATGCCGTCTCTGTAGACGTCAAGCTGGTGCAGCGCAGGGCTGAGACTCGTCGAGCCAGGCACAGTCTCACGTTCAGATAACGGCTCTTTTGCGAGGGCCTTTTCACCCGCTTGCAAAGTCTCCACGGTAGAGCGCTTGCGTTGTCCATGGTCTCTGATAATTTTGCCTGACCAGTTAGGGGACTGACAGTCGGCCGTGTTGTTTTCTTTGTCTGACGATGTTACGAGAGCGTACCTGTTTTCTGTCCATTCCTCCCTCTTATCCACATCTATGCCTCTTACTCTCATAGTATGCCCTGGCAGCCTCTTTCTCCCTTCTATGGTTTTGTTTGTCTCCGCTTTGATGCTTGATCCATTAATGGAGGATGCCTGCTTACATTTCACAATGTCATCTTCACAGTGTCTACTGCCGAATGCCTGTTTCAGTCTGCTAAAAACCTGGTCCATTTTGGTGCTTTTCTGGGTTCTTCCTGTCTCTGGCCTCGATTTGCCTGGTAAAAATGCTGTTTCTTGAGTGTTACTCGTTGTGCCGTCACTGGACTTTGTGGTGGGGAAGACTTTGTTTGGGCTTTCTGAAGGCAGCATTTCTTTTTTGCTCGGCAAAGGAAAGAATCTGCTCTTTTTAAGTTTTCTGCTGCTACATTCGTCACTTCCTTCCTCGGACCGATGTCCATTAGAGCGCTGATGTGGCCTGGTCTCCATAGAGACCTTAGTGTTTGAACTGTGATTAATCAAATGTGTGGCACCATCTACTTTATCAGTAGAATTAGCTTTAGATATCCTATAAATAATGGTTTCAACCACACACGTTGAAGGAAAGTTTTCTACCTTATCGACATGTACTTTGAGAGGCTGGGAAATTATATCTTGAGAATTCTGGCCGTCCTGACGGCAGCTTTTGTCTTTTACTGTACTTACTGTACTATCAAATGTTAACATTTCTGCTTGGCATGAGTAAACGCCTGACTGAGTCACCGCTGCACCATATGGCGTTATGCTTGCAGGCGGGTCACTATGTAACGGTAGGTATAAGTCAGTAAGTGACTTAGCAGATGAGGTGGTCTCAGGGAAGAGAGGCAATGCAGCTGCTGTATTCTTAGCTTGTCCCTCTGATGACTGTGCGGACTTGAGCGTTAAATAAGGTGGGGCGCTGTAACGGAAATTGTAGCCACTTACAAAGTCGCTAGAGCGGGACCGACTGTTGCCGCGTCTTGTTTCTACAGATAGCGTCCCTGCTGAAGTCAAAGCCCTTTCTCTGCAGTCTAATGTGACTAGGGGAGAGCCAGTGTGTTCAGTTGTGGGCACGGTGCTGAAAACACAACGTTCCTTTCCCCTGTCGTCTAAAAGACCAGGGTGCACGTCCAGGGACTTGGACTGGCTGGGCGGTCTGCTGGCACAGTCCGCGTTTACGCTCGGGGGCCCACTCATGGCCGACCACCCCGCCGTGCTCCTCCCGCTCCCCAGGAGCGAAGCGCTCTCCCGCCCACGGGGTCCGTGTCTGGTCGCCCGGTCGCCGATGTGCTGCTGTGCATTCTCTCCTTCCACAGATCCTTGATTGGAGGAACGCGTTGACGAGACCGCCTCAACCTTCTCTCCTCTCCACGACTGCATGCCGGCGGTCTTGGTGGTGGGCGGGCAGCGGGGCGAGGTAGATTCAGAGGGGCTTCCCGCTCTCAGGACGGAGAAGATGGAGGGAGTTTCTACACTCGCAGGGCTGGTCCGCAACTGCAATGGCTTGAGCGCTTGGATTTTGGTGGCCTCGGAACGCAGCGGCTCGGCAGAGTCCCGCCACACTACCGGGCTTGCGTCCCTGGCCTCCGATTGAAGGCGCCCTTTCTTGGGGGTGAGGTCGAGGCTGCCGGAGAACGTCCGCTCTCCTCCGGGCCGGGAGGCGTTTGGGGAATGCGGACTGGTCGGGGT
The DNA here is from genome assembly GCA_027564755.1 of Amblyopsis hoosieri. Lineage (NCBI taxonomy): Eukaryota > Metazoa > Chordata > Actinopteri > Percopsiformes > Amblyopsidae > Amblyopsis > Amblyopsis hoosieri. The sequence goes on along the minus strand of JAODUE010071630.1, from coordinate 9,736 downwards.
GGCAGGGGGAGTGAGGAGAAAGGAGGTGGCGATGGCGGTGGCAGGAGGAGGAGAAGGGGACGACACGGGGGAGCCGCTGGGCGTAGAGGACAGCCGCTTGTGGGCTGGGGAAATCAAGGTGGACACAAGTTTAGGGTGGACAGCCTTGTGAACGGGTGGGTAGGTTCTTTCAAAGCCCAAGAGCTGGGGCCTGCTAGTGGCTGGGTTGTGGACCTTGAGGGACAGGGAATGGGAATTACTGCCGGAGGATGATTCAGATAAATGCCTGGTGTGGAAGGCGGGGCTGGGCACATGATAAACACGGCGATGCACTTGATTGCTGATGCTCTCTGAGGGAATATTTTGGCTCTTGGGTTTAGGCAGAGCGAGCGGTAATTCAGTCACGTTATTGCTTAGCTCAGCCGCACTGGGGCCTTGAGGATGAGTCAGCATTGGTCGCCCAGTAGCACTGCTAATTTTAGTCTTAAATGAAAAGCTGGGCAAGCTCCTGGACTTTTGTGCCACTCCATTATTCAGAATGGAGTCATCCTGCCATTTGACAAACCTGCCAGAAGATTGCCCAGGTGTATCTTGAGCTTTGTTTTGCATGAGTACACTAGCACCTCCCTTAGTTTTACAATTTATGCTGGCAATACCTTTGTTTAGTACTTGAGCTGTTGTATTGTTGTCTTCACTAGCAGGGATTTGGTAGCCAAACCTCTTGTTGTCATTAGTACTTGTGAAGGTGGAGTCAGCATTTCTATTGCAGGGTGCAAATACAGGTGCGCTTGTTTTAGTTTTGTTTTGGTTGAGGTGCGTTTCGTCATTGCAGCCAAGGGGATTATCGTCCCGGCTTACTTGTTTCCACCATGAGCTGGCCCTCAGTGTTGTTCCTCTGGGGAGGGATTGGCTTTTTAAAATGGCATAGCGGTCATATTGGGAAAGCCTGGATGAAGATACAGGGCTCTCTGTGATAGTTAATGGGTCTGGGTCTCTTTTAATGCACGAGGATGAAAATAAATCTGTGTTAGATACGCCTCCTTCTCTGTTATTGGGGGAGGGAGGGGAATTCATTAAGGTGGTTTCAATTGTTCTAGTGGGCGAACAAGGCAGTGCATTCCAATGCTCTTGCTCATTGTTATTGGGTGGGTTTGACAAAACATTCAGTGTTGACATCTCTGCACCTCTGTTACCATTAGTGCAAGGGTTTGCCACTGGTAGGGCGGGGTTTAGACTGGATTGTCTCCAGTTGGATTGGAGTTTTCTTAGTGAAAAGAGGAGGCTACTAGTTGCTGGTTTGGACCTCGACAATGACAGTTTTTCTTGGAGAGCATCTTGTGAGATTCCTTGAGTTTCTTGTTGTGTAAAGGAGAGGGGAGAGACAGTGGGTTCAGGTGTGGGCAGGGTGCTGAAAACACAACGTTCCTTTCCCCTGTTGTCTAAAAGACCCGGGTGCACGTCCAGGGACTTGGACTGGCTGGGCGGTCTGCTGGCACAGCCCACGTTTACGCTCGGGGGCCCACTCATGGCCGACCACCCCGCCGTGCTCCTCCCGGTCCCCAGGAGCGAATCGCTCTCCCGCGCGCAGGGTCCGTGGCTCGGCAGCCCGCCAGCGGCGATGTGCGTCGCCCAGCTCGGCGCGTTCCCGCGGTCGTCTGACTCGTCGGTTGCCGCACCCCTCTTGTTCCGCCGGGGCCGGACGCTCCAGTGCGGGGCGAGGACCGACGCCATGGTAGAGGACAACATGACTGCCGTGGGGTCGGCTATGTCGACTTCATGGCTGCGGGCCAAGTTCATAGGTGCGTCCTCTGTGGACTCACCGGCCTGCAATCCATCTGGTCGTTCGGGAGAACTTCGGGAAAGTCGTGGTTGGACGGAGCTGGGGCCTACTTGGTCTTCACGCTTGGCTGGAAACGATTGTTCAGATGTTCTTCCATTCAGCTGCTGTGACAAAAGAAAGATTGGCTGTTAGAATATTCATAATCCTTGGACTTTCATTATTTGTCTCAACAATTGTTTATTGTTTATTTGAAAAGGGACATTGTACATGAATTCAACATTCGCATGGAATGTGGATGTACAACAATTAGTTTCTCATATTAGTAATCACATATATGTACTACATCTATTAAACTATTAAAAAGATTAAGTCAACATATAACATGTAGTAAACTAGAAAATAGTTAATAATAAGATGATCCCTATACAAATATGCCATGCATTGCAACAACAGACATGACTGTGTTTTTAGTGTGAGGGTAGCCTTTGTTCTAAAATGAAATTCATGTGGTTGCTTTGAAGCATAAACATCTTTTAGAGCTTATGTTCCCATCGTTAACAGATATTCAAGCCCAGACAAACTGGTTATTTTTAAAGACTTTAAGAGACTGTCAGAAAACACACCTGCACACACACCCAGTTCCTTTCAAAACAATTTTAATATTCAACATAACTTCTATATTTGTACCAATTGGTAGGTTGATAAACCAGACCCAGCCATTTCAAATCCTAACATGGTATTCGTTTTATCCATGTAGTACTAAACTCCAATTGTTACCTTTCCTACCTGCATTCTGATCATTTCTCGTTGGCAAAAAAGAAAAAGAAAATACAGGGCCAAGTTAAGCATAAAATAACTAATTAAATTATGGTTTAAAACGTTGAGGTTAGATTATGGGAAGCAAATCTGTGACAACGCATGGTTGAAGCAAGCGGTTATGTGGATATGGTTTTTATCATAAACCCCATTTGTTCACCTCTGGTATAAAAATATTAAAACATTTTACTACTTAAATCTAATTATTTTGGATGTACAGAAACATGAAAAGGAAAAACACAGCTAATATGATTAGAAGCTTGGTAAGGTTAAGGAACTATGTCTCACTTTGTCTCTAGGTTGAGTCTTCAGCACCACCGGCAAACTGCAGAGAAAATAAACAGAAAATGTTAGGAGCTCCTCAATAACATTGATTGATGAGCTGGAAGTATGTTTGTGCCCGTAAGGTGTCCAGTGTTAACAATAAGCTGGGGCTGCTGGGCTTCTGTTCTGCGTTTGGCGTACGTCCGTCCGGAGGACTGACAGGGTAAGCAACAATCCCCCGTTCTTCATTTTCCCCACATTCATTCCAAATCATTTTGATTTCCTACTTGCAACTGAATGTCGGTGTGTTCAAACATATTGTGTAACTGTATCTTTGTATAGACGAGGAATTCCTGCACGCACACACACACACACACACAGGCATACAGCTGCAACATGTCTATGTAAGGTCATGTCAGATGGAGCGAGGCCCCAGGCCAGGGTGACACAAAGATGCTAGGTGCAATGTAAACAGCATTTGCTCTCTCCGACACCAGGAAAGACAATGAATAACACCCTGACACGCCTTGCCGCACGGAAATGTAAACGTACCCATGGGAAAATGTGTCGCACTCACACACAACACTATACGCAGGCTCGTCCACAAACCATGCCGTTTGCAAACTTATACGCACATCCTCTTCCAAAATGGACTCACCCGGCACTGTTCAATCATATCATCGTTTACTCAGCACGGTGTGAACGAAAGCTGACAAGATGCAACACATTAATACACGTGGTGTAAGCGATGCTGGAGACAGATTGTTGATATTTGACAGCAACATCCATACATCCTTTCAGTGCTCCCACATATGCTCTGCCCACAACATTGGACACGCGTTGCCATGGCTACGATAACACTGGATTCTATTTCAGCATACACAGATAGCAGACCATGAGGAGATATTGGATGAATTTGACAAAACGTGTATTGGATTAAAATCGCTTTACTCGCCCTTAAAAGGTAAAGTCAGCTATTGCAAGCTAATTGTATGCTAATACACATTTTGTCAAATTCACCAAATATCTCCTCACATTTCGCTAGTTTACCGTTCTCTGTGCGTGTTGAAAAAATAATCTGATACTTCTACACAGCCCTGGCTCCGTAAATAGTACCATAAACAAAGTGGCGAACACCGCTCGTATCAACAAAGCCGTAGTACTATGCTTTGCTTCACAAAGTGTTTCTATGTGTAAGGCGGAGGACCGCGGAGCTATACTGTTTTGATTTGAGGTCTAAGTCAGCAAGGATGACTTTCCCGGCCTTTAAGGCTAATTTATTGCGGTTAAATGTTAAAATGACATTGAACATTTATCAAAATGCTTACATACATACATACATGCATACATACATATACATACATTCATTAAAAGAAGGCATAGAGCCATAGCACGTGCTAACACACAAACACAAACTTGAAGCAACACAATACAGACAAGCTAAGTTATATCCGGAGGGAGACTTCCTTATCCCGTATGGACATTTGACTAATCTCTGCAACAGGACCCTACATGCGCGATAACCCAGTTTCTTGTAAGATATAGGGCTCCCACGAGGATGAAAATCTTTTCAGGAACCACACCGGTTTTGCATTTCAGTCCTTACCTGAGCGTTTCTTCGATGGGCTTTGGCTCCGATTCAGCAGTGGTTGGCTGTCTACTGTGTGGAGAGGAGAGTCTGAAGCGTAGGAAGCTAGTGAAACTGGTCCCGATGGGCCGGGTCAGAACCTCAGACTGATCTGGACCCTCCTTCTCTGTGCAGTTATTCACTCCTAGGCTTAGCTCTGGAACAATAACATAAGTAGGACAATAAGCTGTTATGGCATTGCAGCAATGCCATTCTTGACAGACATGAAGCATAACACCCATAGGGCAAGTGTTACTTGGACCACGTTTCCTAATATCAACAGCCTATATATATATATAGGCTAATGAGACGATCAGTTAATTCACAAACAACTTTTTTTTTTAAAAGAGGGATTACATCGTGATTTACAGGGGTCACCTCTTCAATGTAGGAAAATACGGATTTCCGGAATAATCAGAAAGAAACACATCCCTGAGTTATTGAATAAAACTGGACTTCATGCGTTAAACAAGATACAGATACAGATAGGAGTTGTTTGTGTGTGTGTGTGTGCGTGCACGCCTCACCTGTGTCCTCTCTCTCTTGCCCACTGGCTGGCGGCTCACAATGCTCCGCAGTTTGGGCCTCGTCGCCATGACGATTCTCCTTGTGGAATCGTCGACAAAACCTCTGGCCCTGATGTTTTCTGCACACACAAAAATACGTTAACGTTATAAAAATCACCACAAGCAAGATAACCCCCCCAGTCCCCATAACACTACACTTAACTTAAGATGATGTGGTCATGTTAAGGAATAATTTCATATAATAATAGTACAATAATTACAGTATAATACATCAAATACAACTTGATGTCACGTGAATACCTCTGGAAATAAAGGGCATAATATGATGTGCAGTGAAAGGAGGAACCATTTAGTTATTGTTGAGAGTATGAATAGCCTGAGGGAGGTAAAACGTATTTAAATGCTGTGGTCTCTAGTGGGCAGCTCGCCTCGGTGAGGTCAGTGTTAAAGCTGACACTCAACTGTTGCCTAATGCAGGGACATTATTTTAGAGAAGGTCAAACATAAAGCTTTAGGGTACGTGTCTTTTCAGCTCCTCTGGGCTGGTTAAAAGTTCTGTTAAAGTACAAAGAGTCCATCTCCATGCTGTGCACAATTCCCCACGCACACACACACACACACACATAAAGATGAATCAACAACATAGCCTACTCATAGCCAAATTAACAGAACATCTCCACACAAATGCAGACAAGTTCACCACACAGACACACACACGATGATGTAACAAGCAATAGTATGCCAACTGCCAGTGAACACGTGACACCTGGACATACATGACGATGCACTTAAAATATGTTATAGAGAGCGCCCTTTAACCTTTGCTGTCCAGTAAAGAGTTCACTTGCTTTATTGCATGGATACATTGTCACGGGAGCCAGGCAACAAAGCAAATAAACCATATTCTGATCTCTCTCTCTCTCTCTCTCTTTCATAATCCATGTTGCCCTCAGGGGCGATTCAATGGACCTCATTAAGGCAGAATCTCTGTCATAATAAAACGCTGAGCATGATATGACAAGAAAAGAAAAGAAAAGCGGAGAGAGATCTGACACACCTTTCAGGTAAAGCACATGCCCACACTATCTTCACCACTTACAGGCAGGGGCAAGAAAAGAAGTTGAAACAAATCAACATCTGCACTGTGCAGCTAAAAAGTGACCAGCCATGTTGGGATATTTCACCGAAGGTCCACAGCAGACTGTTTAAGTAACGAACCAAGTTAAGTAAACAGGGTGTCCCGACAAATTGTACATCTTGTTATATTGCAATATAGAAATGGCTGGGCAATGAATGCATACATTCACTGCTAACAACGTTTTAAAATAGACGATATTTTCAGCGCACTACGGTGCAATTGCAGTTTCAGTTAACTACAAATCCACAATTACCAATGTTTCGCCCACTATGACATGTATATAACTGAGGTGTTATGATTGATGATGCTGTCCATCATATTTAGATTGTTGTACCGTAGACTATAGTGCCTATTGCTCAATGCTCAACATATGTCCCGTCTGCAGCATTCCATTAGGGCTTCTGCAGGTAGTGTTTTCTCTAATCCTGCACTTCAATGTTGTTGTCTGCGTTTGATTTCCCCGTCGTCTATGATGCCAAGTATGGGCGTGTGCGGTGTGTGCTCATTGCTTTCAGCTAATAATTACATAACAAGGGTGATCCCGCTTGAACTAGCTGCGGGTGTGTACTTGGCACATTCACACACGCACGCACGCACATGTATGCAATAGCTGATACTCTAATAAATTCAAATGATTTATATACCCCAAGCTTGCGGCAATACGACTTATCTAAACACTTTATTCGCTCTGCTTTCTTGTGTACAGGACATTTAGAAAAGTAAAACTTGTCATCGGACCCTATACGTTACCTTCCATGTGACAAGTACGGTATATGCCCCGGTATTAAAGTGTTTTTATAAGTGTTTAGTCTACTATAGAGGCATTTGACGACGATCTTGAGGATATCCAGCCAAGCATGCAGAGCAAAAACGGTCTCGTCGCAACAATCTGGTCGCAACCGGTCTGCTATAGGTCCCAATATACAATATAGGCTAATATTTACCTATTTAATACATTAGAATCGATATTGACACTATAGCTAGCGGTAGGTTAAACACACAACCATAAGCCACAGTAGCTGACATTGCCTACCGTACTCACGACACTACGCGGTCACGAACTTACAGGCATGCAGTAGACTACGGCCATAAAGAAAACACGCATTTCGCAGGAAATGCAGCACCATAATGTTTATATTCAGAATATTTACCACGTTCACATTTTCCAACAATACCATCCAGTTCCGCAACTTCCTGATGTAGGCTACAGAACCGAAGGCCATGTCCAGCCGACCAATAGTACGACACCAACTACGCTACAACAAGCGCGCCAGATAAATAATGCGAAATAGGTAAAAGTAAAGGTATCCTTGGATCCACATATGCGGCAAAAATGCAGTTTAAATGTCAACAATGAATTAATGAGTGAACAAACCTCTTAAGCGCTTTTCCGCACAGTGGTACTTCTACGTCGCTCGCCTCAACTTCGCCACACAACACGACTCCGAACTCCGAGCTGCGCGTCACTTGTGGACGCGCTACGTTAACTGGCGGAGCCCGTTCCATCACATAGCACATCCAATAATCCTCTCGGGCGCGACCGGGCTTCCAGAGACGGCATTTAAAATATGCACAGAGGAATTTCACTTAAAATTGGAGTTGGTCAGGTTCAAGTCGGTACATGCAGTAGCCTGCAGTGCTTAAGTGTTTCTAGGCTACTCCACAATTGACCGAAGGTAACCGGAAGTCCACCCCATGACTTCTACAGTAGGTGGTGAGCTGCTTGCTTACTTGCTGTGTAAACAGCCGATCCAGTCACTGCTAGGTCAGGAAAGGTGCAACAGTCCACTTATCTGATGTAGTCGATAATGTCTGAAATAGCGCGAGAAAGTCTGGGTGCCTTTAATTGAGCCAGCATAATGCATTTGTAATGCAATCAACCTATTTCTATATAATATTTGTCATCATCATAAGGCCTAAATACATTTATTTTTGATTAGCCATTTTGAGATATAGTCTCTCTATATATTTCTTGAGTAACTAATATAGACATACACGCGTCCTTTTTTACTTTTAAAATGTATTTAGGCCCTGTTGCAATAAATACATTTTAAAAGTAAAAAAAAAGACGTGTGTATGTGTGTCATTCATAATTCACACATATTTAATATTAAAACTAGACCAAATTAATGCGTAATTTGTCACCAATAATATTACAAATGTTTTGACAAAAACTCGACATTAAATTACCAGTCAAACATATACAGCCCGTACTAGCAGCATACACACTCGTTACTAACTAAAATGCAATACCATATAAACACCAGACGATGTCAGTATTGTTACATACACTTTTAAAATGTACCGCGGTTAAGTGCTGGTGGATACCCTTTTCGTATGCAAACGGAAATGTTAAGATCTTTTAACAGTGACACATTAATCGAGGAGCCAACAATGTCATCTATCTCCTAGACAAAGTAATATCTCGAATGAAGCTATGTGTGCAGCCCGTCCTATATATCGGAGTACGTTAAAAAAGTATAGGCCTATATTGTACAAATACATTGTAGGCTACAAATATTAGAACATGTAATCAAATTGTATTTTATGTCAGGGAAACTATATTAAGAGAAAGGTCTATGGCAATTTGTTTAAATCGGGCAACATTCAACTCTGCTTGGTTGAGATTAGTCTTCTTTGTGAACTATCTCGTCCTGCATGTCTTATCTAAACCGCCTTCTCTTCATCCAGGATAAAGAGGATGCAGCGTTCCAGTGCCAGAATGGTTCAGCCTGAGACTAAGAGCAGTACGCATAGATAAAGGACCCAGAGCTCTGATCGTTGCGGGATTTATTAAAACTAACGTGACAAATTGCGCAAAAAAGTGCGAGGCAACTCGAGCTGCGGTTGTATTTTGCAACAATAACTATGATTCGACATAAATATATACAAACTATACTGCAAATGTTTCACTGAAAGTGCGTGGGATTGTTTTACGTGATGGATATAAATGAGTTTAGAGTATTGAAACTTTTTCTCGTTGGAATTTTGGGTAAGTACGTTTTGTGTTGTGCTGAATGTGCTATCGGGACCTATCTAAACAGTAAATCCTGGCACGTCAAATGTGCCACCGTGCCATGCAATAGTCTTGACATAGATGGTGCCCATGCAATGTTCGGCTCATATCAAATAATGTAGTTTATATGCAATTATGTTTCATTGCTTTGCGGGTGTGATTGTTGAATGTACTGTAGGCTACATCATATGATGTGTAAAATGTACATACTACTACTGTTAGCGTAAGTGCTATAATGATATTATAATGAGATGATAAAATTAGTATTTGAGGCTATTAAATGGCATTGATTGAACTGTAACATCGGGTTGGTATAATGAAGTGTAAATGTTTACAGAAGATACATCTGGAGTTGGCTGAATCATTATATATAACATATGTGAGGTCACAAGTGATTGTGATCATGTCTGGTATTGAACCTCAGTGGCATAACCCAGTTCCTATTTCAAGGCCTTTGGTTCAGCAAACACTTCCAATTTGAAGCCCTGTCAAATCTGAGCTCTGACGAGCCTCTTAAAGGATGAGTATGTCATTTGCTTCAGAAGCACATTTAGTCATATTTCTTGAAATTCTCTTTACACCCCGATAG
>JAODUE010071620.1:0-12500 GCA_027564755.1 Amblyopsis hoosieri | reverse complement strand
ACTGCACTTCTCACCGTCGCTTTCAACAGCAAACCTCAGTAGAACTCCCCACACAGAAACTGTAACCATGGTTATGCACGTGATGTGTCACAATTTCACATGAAATAAGATTTATACATCTTTATGTCATGGAGTCAATTAGGGCTGAGCGATATATCGGAATTTTTTCAAAAGAGATATATAGTTATATTATGCATTTATTCATTACTTTTTTGATTCGTTCGTCTCTCCTTCCATGCCTGCACTTGGCCTGAGGAGTGGAGTCAGGAGCGAGTGACCACCAGGGAAAGCTCACATATGTCAAAAATTTAAAATGTCACATTTCTGTCGGGTTTCCTGTTTTTTTTCTCTATGGCTGAAGGATTTAGCCCACTTTATAGAAAATACCGATATATATCGTCTATCGGTATTCAACCTAAATATATCGGGATATTATTTTTGTTTTATTTATATATACAGTATATATACCATTTAGACAGCTTGAGAACTACAGTCCTACTGTCTCATGACCTAAATATTGTATTTCTTCCTTAGGAATGCCAGAACTACGCAGAATAATACAATATATGAGGAGAGTCATAGTCTAACAAAACTGACCACGATAAAGTTAAGGTCAAAGAAGAGACATGATAAGGTCTAAACAAACACAGGCTTAAAAAATGATGTACCAACCTCATGAAACGCATCCGGTGTAAATTCAATAAAGAGTTCCTGTTTGACTTAGATTCGTTTGAATGAAAATCATCGTGTTAGGAAATTATAACAGTAATGGCTGCAAATTAAATGATCCATTGCAAATAGAAAGGGTATTCTCAAGCGAGTGTGTGCTAGCTAGTAGCCCAGATTTCTCCACCCTCTGTAGTACCTCAACGCACCACTAGGGTACTCTGCTGAGGCATATGAATAGATATTTATTCAGATCTGTTTTCTCAATACAGATATTAAAGGTACAGATTTGACAGGTTTGAAGCAAACATTAACATCCATCATCACTTCATCCAATCATGCTTGTCTCATCCATGGGTCAATACAAAATGTTGTGCGGTTAGGTAAAGGGGTACATGGTGGTGCTTGGAAAACAACTGAATGTGGTTGCGGTGGTTGGGGGGAAGGCAGTACAGATGTAAGAAGGCTTTGAGATGGTATACAGACAACGCTCTTCCTATGACTCGACAGTTCCGAGGTAAAAAAAAAATGGGGAAGAAGTTTCTGTCAGTCTCCTCAATCTGCCTCCATGTCTAGTCTGATTCACTGGGTGAAGATTATGAGAAGCTGCTTCCCTTGCCCTATTGTACTGCAGGAGGCCTATCCAATCTATATTCCTGCTCCTCCTTTCTCCTGTCCAACTCACTAGAGATGCACCGATATATCATCCGTATATATCGGTATCGGACCGATATTTGTCTCATTGACTGCCATAGGCCTATCGGAAAATAAGACGACATGCACCGATGTTTATCCGCTGTGTTGTCGCTAAATGGCAACATGTGGGGTTGGCAGTGGGTGGTCTGACTGGACAACAGTAGCCTACCCAGCTGCAGATCCAATGCTACTTCCCGTAACAGCGACTGGCTCGACCAGCAAGATGTAAGAGCGTGTGTTTTATTTTTAAAACAATAAAAGGAAATGTCAAAAGCCCAACTGTTATCATCGGTACTGTTATCATCTGTATTGTTATCATTGGTATTGGCTATCGGCCCAACTGTTATTTTAAACATCGATATTTGCCAAATTATTATTTCAATCATAGGTATTGGCTTTCGACCAAACTGTTATTTCAAATCGGTATAGAAATCTGCTATTGGCCAAACTGTTATTTCATATCAATATCGGTTATCAGCCAACTTTATTTTAAATTGATATCGGCTATCGACAAAACTATTATTTAAAGTCGGTATCGGCCAGATTTATATTTCAAACATAGGCATCGACCCGGAATTTCACAATCGGTGCATCCCTACAACTCACCCCTCATCCCGCTGCCCTCCTTGTGGAAAGTCCTGCCATGCAGGGCGGAGCCTCCTCCACCGCCTCCTCCACCTCCCGCTCCCAGAGCCGGCTCCTCCAGGTGCTCGCTTCCTCCGCTCCCCGAGGAGGCGATGCTGCTCTGCGGGGATAGCGGGGCGTGGTCCAGCAGGTTAAGGCCCCGCTGGGGGGCCTGGAGGTCTTCCTGGGACAGCCAGACGTGGTGGCCTAAGGCCTGGGCTCCGGGGGCCCCCATGGGGGGTGTGAGGGACACTGAGCGCTTCAGGGGACTGTGCTGGGGGCCTCCGCCGCTGCCTGGCTGCGAGGCTGCAAGACAACCAGGACAGGACAGGACAGGCCCAAGCGGTTAGAGAGGGCTCTTCTAACTGGGGGACAAGTTATCAAGCAGCTGCTTCATCTGCTGTCGAGGGAAGCGCGTTGGACTACACTGCCAGACGCAGAAACGCACACACACACACACACACACACATGCAGAAACACACACAAACAATGCCAGGTCTGAAGGTTCTGTAAACGCATTGGCATCTACAGAAAAGTGAAAGTGAACATCGGATTTGCAACATCAAGTATCAGCAGATCCGTTCAGGAGATGAGTGCCAACGTAACTGACAGATCAGCAGGTCCAAATGAAGTCAAGTTAAACTAAACGGTTTATACAGTGTACATACAGTACAGTAGCTCCTGTACCAAGTCGCTCAACCTAAACCTTCTGAGCAATGTTTATGATATTGCACGTCAATATTCCTCCCATTCCTGTTATTGCACACACAAGTTCATTGCTATGAATGACGTTGACAATTTCCCTCCAGTTTTATAATAATAATAATTGCTATCTCTTCTGCTGTGGCTGTGTTTATGATGGATAACCACTGACATCAAAACAAGCTTCTATTATGGAATTTGAAGGTGGAAAACCCAGAAATGAGACATGGGGAGCTTAGAGAAAATAAATTAAACACACACACACACACACACACACACACACACACACACCTTTCTTTAGAGCCCAGCAAAAGCCCCTCTGGCATCATGGAATATTCCATGTTGTGAGCAGCAGGTCAACAGGATAAAAAGACGGAGAGCAGAAAAGGGGGCGCTTTATGCCCTGTCCCCTTGACAGGGAAAGCTCTCAGCAGCTTCCCTATATGCGGTCCGCTGACTGTTGCCGCTATGTATAGGACTTCATAGGTCTCGTTTAAAATAGGTGCCCGGCTAACATTACAAGCTCCAGTCCCTGAATATTAGCCATTTTCCCTAAATACAGTCTCCCACAAAGGATGCCTTACAAGGGAAGGGAAGCGAGGTATGTGCTGCTGTGGCCTAGGCCAGGGTGTGGAGGAGGAGGAGGAGCAGGAGCAGGAGGAGGTAGGATGTTCTCTCAGTAGCCGACAGGTTGATGTGGCTGGACAATTATACTCCTGCACTCATTTGCTATGGACAGAGTGGCGTGAACAAGAGTGGCAGAGATGCAGATAGCAGTAGTTGTAGTAGTAGTAGTAGTATTGTTGTAGCCTATGAGTACCATGTGCATATAGGTGCATCTCTAGTAGTAAGTACTAAGGCTGTGTATTGGCAAAAATCTGGTGATACGATACGTATCACGATACAGGGGCCACGAGTCGATATATTGCGATGCTGTAAGCAAGGCGATATATTGCGATTTCTAATTTGTGGAAAACTGTCATAGCAATGCTAATGTGTGGCGCCACTGCAAAAAAAATAACACAAACGGCAATGTAAACTTGCTCAGGGACTGCAGATGGAAATTAGCTTTACGCTAAATCTGGTAACAAGCATCTTTCCTCTCTTTTGAGGTTATTTTGTTCATAGTTCCTTTTACAAATATACAGAGTATAAAAACAAAAATACCGTGATTTAGAGAATCGATACAGTATCGCGCACCGTAATATTGGGATACTAAGGTGTATCGATATTTTCTTATACCCCTAGTAAGTACTGTAAGTACGTAGATGTAGGACGATGTATGACAAGTTCACAAGTCATGAACATGTCAACAGTCATGGAAGTTATTTCCTCCTATTGCTCTTGGTGTGTGCTTATTGAACTGTGTAAGCTACACACTGGCTACCATTTAGAGGTCTGTGATGCATAAACAGGCTCTCTCGTCATGTCAAACCAACTGGGATACTGGAGTTGACCAGTTGTGAAATACTAAAGTCTTTTGTGTGGGCTGCTCGTAGTCCAAAATAAAGAGGATCCTGCTTAGAGAGCGCAGCTTTAAATGAGTCTTTATTTATAAAGCCTCAGCTGTTTCCTTCATCTCCCAAAAAAAAAAACAAAAAAAAACACAGCCCTTGCATTCTTGTCTGGAAATATCCTGCTCTGACCATAGTTATGTTCAATTTCAGCAGCCTTGCCTGAATTAACGCACACACGCTCGCACACACACATATAAATGCAAGCACACACACACACACACACACACACACACACGCGATGACTCACATTTAATGGTACTCCACAGTACTCCATAATGTGCTTTGCCTCTATGCCAACATTTTCTATAAACAGCGTCAGTTAAACCCTTCACATCTAAGCCGATGTTCCGACTGCATTTAGTTTAATGACAAATTTGAATGGATACATTTTTTTATTTTTTTATGATCTGCTTCTTAAAGGCGCAGTAGACCATTTTGTTTGAAATGAGTGAAAATGAGCAAGAAATGAGATTGAATCAACCAATCAGACGCAAAATGGACCTACCGTACCGCTAAATCAGGGGTGCCCAATCCTCGTCCTGATAATTGCCCTGCATGTTTTAGATGTCTCCCTGCTCCAACACACCTGATTCAAATGCATTAGTCGTTATCAGGCTTCTGCAGGGACGTCATTCATTAGAATAAGGTGTGTTGGAGCAGGGAGACATCTACAACATGCAGGGCAGCGGTCCTCCAGGACCAGGATTGGGCACACTTGCTCTAAATGCTTGGTGAGTTTGCTAAAGTGACCAATGACATATAAAAACAAAGCTCCTGTGAGTCAGCACAGAGGCAGAAAATTACAAAAACAAAATTGTAATTATGAACAATATTGATATCTCTGTTTTTTGTCTTGTTGTTTTTTTTTTAAACTTGTTTTAATTTGACTTCTTATTTAATATGTGAAATTCTTGAATCCATGGATATTTTACAGGTTTCATTTTAATTTATGGGTGTGTAATATCATATAAGCCATTATTAGAGTCCTACCACACACTTACACGTATATAGGGATGCACCGATCGAGCAGCAGGAGATCGGATGATTTCCACTGAAAATACAAGATCTGTGGTAGTCGGATATTCCATTCTTATGGCAAATACGGGAAACCGATCTTTGTTGTCAATTGTTGTCAATTAAATGGCTGTCAATTCACCATTAATTTTGCCTTTTCTTAATTTCATGCGTTTACGTGGATTAAAAATGTATCTTAAATTCAAGAATAAGATACATAAAAAGTATATAATCGGTATTGGCCGATTATGTGGACAAAAAATCGGTAATCGGTATCGGCCACAAAAGAACAGATGGGTCGCAACTTGTATATTTCCATTAGTTCATTAATTCATCAATTTTACTGTACAGCTGTAAAACTTAAACTAAAGTAAACCAAACAAAATGGCCGACGGGAGTCATGTGTGTACACTCACTGGTGTTGCCGCCGGTGCCCACCGTGTTGATGGTGGCGGGCATGGAGGAGGAGGGGTAGAGCAGCAAGTGTCCGTTCTCACACCCCTGCTGCTGCTGGTGGGGGTGGGGGTGCCAGGCGTCCCGGGGCCCGGCCTGACCGCCCTGCCAGCCGTTGAGCCGGTCGTCCGAGCCGTACCGCTGGTGCAGCGGCAACGGGCACAGGCCGGCCGCCGTCGCCACCGCCACCGAGGAGCAGGAGGAGGACGAAGAAGAGGGGGAGGAGCCCGAGGAGGCGAGGGCGGAGGGGGGCGTGGTCTGGTGGTGGTGGTGGTGGAGGTGGGAGGAGGAGGAGGAGGACGACGACGACAGAGGCAGAGGAGGAGGAGGCGGCGGCGGCGGTGGCGGAGGCAACCTCTCCAGCGAGTCTCCGCCCCCGGCGGCGGCGCGCGCCGCGGCCCGCTCCTCCAGGTGGTTCAGCCAGAGCGCCAGGGCGGCGCGGTCGTCCAGCGAGGTGGCCGGGTGGATGAGGGCGTAGGACAGCAGCTGCCGGGACTCCTCCAGGTGGCGGCCGCGCTCGATGGTGTGCGCCAGGATGCGCGGCAGCAGACGCATGTACTCGCCCTTGGCCTCGGCGTTGCCAGGCTTCAGCAGCGGCAGGTGGCTCAGCACCAGCGAGATGACGCGCTCCTTGGGCTCGCTCTGCCATTGGCTGATCACACCTGGGAAGGGGGGGGGGGTTAATATAGTGATGATATGGGTGACCTATGTCATCAGTGTTGATGATGATTGTGTTTATGCCCGTACAGTGACATACAGGTGACACTCAGACAGAAAGTGCACATTGTAAATGTAACCCAGGTAAACGTTTGACGTAAACCTGTTATAATGTTTATTGTATTGTCCCTGATAAATAAGCGGAAATACAAAAAATACAAAACAACCTACGGCCTGGGTCTGCAACCTGCGGATCTTGAACCCCTCTACAGTCGCAGATATCATAGACCTTAATATAGGTTATATTTTGCCTGAGTTTTCTGATTTCACCAATATCCAAATTGATCTAGTCCATGCAACATCATAAGTGCACAGTAGCTGGTTATTAGGCTAGTATTTAGTATATTCTGTTTACAAGTCAGAAATTGTTAATTAATGAAAACGTTAATTAATTCTCATTCAGGTCTATTAGTAATGTTGATAGAATAGGATAGGTATAATATTTGCTGTGGCTCCAGACAGATAAATAGCTCTGTTGATAGTAAAGGTTGCAGACCCCTGACCTATACAGTCGCTACTATACTGATAATAAGGGTGACCTACGACCTATACAGTAGCCACAACGCAACAACACAAACAGGACTTTGCGTGTGGTGTGTGTGTGAAGGGGGGGGGCAATACAGGTGACCTCTGACCTTAGCCACAAAACAAACAGGATATATGACGGCAAACGGTTGCGGTTGTGTGTCTGTGTGTGGGTGGGGGGATTTCAGGAGGGGTAGGGAGAAAGGATGTTGATTGATATAATTTGTGGAACATGGAATAATATATTTCCTTGTTTCACTTGTTAAATATTCATGCATGTAGGACTTAAACGTAAACATAAGATATAAACATAAACATCTCCTGTACGGTTTTCATATTTAAAAATGAGGTGACTCATAAGTCACTTTATCCAAAATTACTTACATCTTTTTTTAGGAACATTTAGGAACGTTTACCATAGTTAATTTAATAGCTAGTATTTTGTAAAAAGTGCTATGAATTATGGTTACAATATAACAATATTACAATATTATATAATCTTAATATCATCTTATGTTTATTTAATTAAGTTTGTTTGGGGACACTCTTGAAACATATATTTTTAAGAACAGGTAAAGTTACAGTAAGTAGACTACGGTAGAATACTACAGTAAGTAGTATTTAGCAGCAGGTGGGGTTACAGTAAGTAGACTAAAAGTATTTAGCGGCAGGTAGGTTTACAGTACAGTACTAAGTACAATAACTTAGCAGCAAGTGGGTTACTGTAATTATGGTGCAAATTAAGCAAGCCTTTAAGAGACGGGTGAGGTATCATGTAGGTCAAAGTTGAGTTTAAAACCAAGGAACCTTCAGCTGGAAGACAGACTATTCTGCCCCTATACATATAAGGAGGATATATAGATAATCAGGCTCATTCAACACCACCTCTATAGGTAGTGCATTAGTTCAGGCACTATACATAACCCACAGGTCATACGGCGCTCTATTGTTGGCCCAGTCAGTGGGCTGTGGGCTCATTCCTATTACCTTGGACCAGCAGCTATAGATACATGCAGGTCAAGGCGCTGGTTTTGGATGAGGACACAAATAGAGAAAGGATGCATCACGTCCTGTGTGTGTTCACTTTGGCCATTCCATAACTGTGCCCACAGCCATAACACTAGTACTACTTTGACGACAAGGCCCTTGTCTCTAAATCTGACCTCAGATGTGTGAGTCCAGAACATACATACGCAGGCCACTCAATGATCTTCCCGATGCCAAAGTCCGTTATTACGCCCAATGCATCCCATATGTGCAAAACAGTAAACACCCAAATGGTTATTGGTCACCACGTAACTCCACAAACGTACACACACAGAGAGAGAGAGAGATAGTGTGCGTGATTTGTGTAAGAGACTTCGTCCTTATGTGATGATGTAACCCCTCATTCCTTTGACGTGATGAAATAATAAATAGAATGATAATCAAAAACATGACTTTATTCCAGATTGTCAAATAAATGGAAAGTTTCCTGATTAACACTCCTAAACCTAATAAAGCTGTTGCACTGTCATCTTTTCCGCCAAAACATCCCCACGCTTGTTTTGCAATAAATAGGATTAACATATCATGCTAACTATAGTTCTACTTAGCTCATAAAATATCTGATGGGTCGCCAAATGATGATTAAGTGCTTTACAACTACATACTGTAAAATGCTCATGAAATATGGTTCAAAATGCTGTGAAGTGTCTGTGTAACATTTGTGTCAGTTGAATATGTCCTTTTAAGTTAATTCTGCCTAGCCAAATGTTCATATGAGTCATTCAAATTACTATTTCATATGAATATTTGGAAACTACATCAGCTTGTGAACCCAAACTGAAAAGGTTGAAGGTTAAAATCATTCAACTGTACAAAAGAGTGTTAAAATAAGTTAGTTAAGTGTATCCCTGTATAAAAAGTATTATTGTATACGATACATTAATATCGGCTATAATTTATTTGCCTCTAATTTCCATGAACTCTAGTAGTCTCAGCCTCTTCCGTTCATCAGCACTGCATCACATAGGCAACCCGGTGCTGAACGTCTGATACATAAACTCGACACAGGACTTTCGGGAAGTCGATACCCATTGGCTGTTTGCATTGTCACTCACAAATATATCTCAGACTCAGTAATATCCGGTACAACGCTAGCGCAGTGCTTCATTTACTAATTTAAAATTAAAATTAATTAATTATTTTAATCAGTAACCGTAGCCTACACATTTTACACATTTGACAGATCAGAACAGTCCTGCCATTTAGTTTTCCTCACAGCAAGTTTAACGTCCAACTTGGTCATTGAGTTACGTAGTTGGTCGTCCTGCATGTCAATCAAAACCCTTGCTTGTCAAGTAGGCGGGTACTGACGCATTTAGCCAGCGCTGTGTCACAGACTTTACGCATATAAAGGTTTGCTCTGCCAGAGTAGGTAACTGGTAACCTACAGTAACTCTGGTCTGCCCCCTCTGGTCAATATACAGTATATATAGTATACTAACCCTTTAAATCTATAGTCAGCAACTGTGAGCAAATAAACGTTGTCAAATTCAGCAAATATCTACTCACGGTCCACCAGCAGTCCGTTCTGTGTGTGTGCTGTAAAAAATAATCAGGTGTTTCTACTATGTAAATTGGAAAACAAACAAAGTGGTGCAGACCGCACACAACACTATCCTAGCTTTGACTACCTGCGTGAAGTTGGCCCCCCCACCACAATACGTATCAGCGAGGGGGAAAGGTAAGGCTGCAACCGGCAACATGTGAATGATGTTGCCGGTACGATTATCTTAAACACGCTGCAAATTATTTGTATTAAAAAGTAAATTCATCCCGAACCGGACCGAACCCGACGTGCCTGGTGAAATATGTGAGAATTAAAGGCCGACCCGACGGTTGCGGGCTGATATTTCAAGCTCGTTAATGCCATAGGGAGGTGAGGTGTGTTTAATTTTATATCAACAATCGTTCTCCAGAATGACTGAGTAGACCTTTAAGGATAAGAATTATTACATATAGTAAAATATGACCTGTGAGATCCTATAAATTACATAATTATTTATTATTATATTTATTATTATTATTTATATGTATTATTATTATTATTATTATTATTATTAATATATTCCTAAAAAGCAGCATATCCAAGATTATAATATATCACTTTGTCTCGAATATATTACATACTGTACATTAGTCTTTGTACTGGATATACAGGAGCTCTGGAGGAAATGGAAGTTACGTTAAGCAGCTTTACCGTTAACCCTTTAAATTTTCTGCAATTATCGCAGGTGGTGGTCTGACATATCCGTTGAGCGTACCTGATGTTGCGATTGTATCTTGAATTATTTTATATCAATCAAATTGTCAGATGTATAGCTTTCTAACGGTATATAGCATGCAGAACAACTTTTAAGTTAAACATGTCAACAGCACAACTTCCCCAACCAAGATGGTGAACGGCCCACGGGTGGGCCGTCGGAGTTTGAAATATTTTAAGAAACACTGGTTTGTTCTGTCATCTCTTCTTTACTTGGATGCAATAAGAGGATATCGTCTGGCAGAGCTGCTAGAGACCACCTCCGCTGAGAGGTCACGTGACCAGCGCTGGCTGCCTTCCTGTTTGTTGTCCTGCCTCTCAGAGGTGCGAAAGGTCACGGAGCCGAACCCTCTTAGTGGGCGGCCGCGCTTCTGTACGCCCAGGTTCAGCTTGCACCCAGCCCAGGTCAAAGGTCATCCACTAGTACAGTGAGTCTCTCTCTCTCTCTCTCTCTCTCCCCCTCCCTCCCCCTATTCAATTACATTTAAATTCCAATTCAGTGGGCTTTATTAACATGAATGTTACAATGAACAATGTTGCCAAGCACTTTACAACAGAATAAGGATGTATAAAATTATATTATATATAATTGTATCACATCAAATAAATAAATACATACATACATAAATAATCAACAGATGAGAGGCAGAAGCGATGAATCTGCTGCATCACAGGTTGGGCACACACAACAGAGACAGTGTGTCAGACAGACAGAGATAGCGAAAGGGAATACATCCAGAGAGACGGTTATGTGTCCGGGGGCTGACGCAGCATTTTCCCTGATGATAACAACAATATGTCCTGACACACTCTGGAACCACCCACCCACGGACCAAGACAACGCTACTGCTTTGTGTGTGTGTGTGTGTGTGTGTGTGTGTGTGTGTGTGTGTGTGTGTGTCCCCCTTCCCAAACCTCTTTGGTTTAAAATAGAAGCCACTTCTCCACCACCTCCCACTAGGTCAGTGCAGGAGGAAATGGTTTTGGAGCACAGCGGCAGACAAAGAAGGTTGATCATTGTGCTGAATCACCAGACCACCTTTCAGACTCAGGGCCCACATTATACTGCTACAGTAGGTGCTCTGCGGTAGAACTGTCCATTTTACTAGGGTGTGTCACGGACAGTACTTTCACTATTGGTCTGAAGGTAAAGCTCCACTAAGCATGGAATGACCTTATGATCTTATCAGGATAAACATTACATTTACCAGATGCGTTTATCCCAAAACAAATTACAGTTACGGATATAATATTTGTAGCTTATCAGGGATTTAAGAATTTATAATGATACAGTATATTAAGACCCCAATATTCAACAGTATCTTAAAATACATAATACATCAATAATGATTGCACGATTTTCTGTTGGCCCCGAGACTGTGGAATACTCAACCTCTTTCTATCAGGTCAACCCCTACTACCGAGACATTTAAGTCTCGTCTGAAAACATGTCTTTATTCATAAGCCTTCGTCTCAGTTTAGGGGCACTGTGCTAAATTAATTTGTTGTTATTGCATTGTTTTGTAGAGAAACTGCATTTGTAACTGTATTTTGTACAGCACGTTGGTCAGGATTGTCTGTTTTTAAATGTGCTTTTTAAATAAATGTACATTTTACTCACACACTGACAGATGTGATTATACTGAATGTACAGCACTAATAATCCTTCCTACATCACCTTTAATACGCTGGATAAACGTGCACCTATCCTTTAGAAGGTGAGCTGTGCTGTGGAGAGATCTTTTTTTACTTTGACCTTTTGACCCCATGGTTGGATTGACCCGCCAGTCATAAGTCACATCCTGTATCACAAGACAGCAGTGACTCCATTGGAAACGATGTGATTGTTATAGCTCATTTGTTACAACATTGGTTACATGCTCGCACACACACAAGCACGGACACACACACACACAGAGGGGGTGTTTCTCGGACACATGATTTCTCTTGGCCTAATTATAGATGTGCCAGGGCGGCAGCCAGCATATGAGATAGCACCAGATTAATAGTCAGCATGGGGGTATGCTAGCTGCAGTCACACACACACACACATCTCTATTGTGTGTGTGTGTGTGTGTGTTACTGTGTTTGTGACTGCTATTTTGATTGCTCACTACACACACACACACACACACACACACACACACATTATACACAGTATATAATATATACACAGTATATACTGTATATTAGGGGTGTAATGGTTCGTGTATTCGTATTGAACCGTTCGGTACAGACGTTGCGGTTCGGTGCATGCATGTTGAACGGTATGGTGCGAA
>JAODUE010071609.1:0-15583 GCA_027564755.1 Amblyopsis hoosieri | reverse complement strand
ATATATATATATATATATATATATATATATTGTGTCATTAGTATGCAGAAGACAATTAATCTACACTTTTACTGTTTTTCTTGTTCATTTTATGTATGCATACACAGTAGTATATGCGTATACACAATAGTACATGCTTACACCTCCAGTACAATACACATGCTTAGTGTAAACAGTTAATAAAATCCTATCTTAAAACGTTACTTATTTGTAAAATTGATGGCATGTATGTCCTGGGATGGGATACTACGGAGTAGCCTATGTCTCATTTCAGTCAGAATGCGTGGCCTCTGATGTTGGCCTTGAGAACAATGAATCACAGCCAGTGGGCCTCGATGGGTACATCCCCTGTTTGCATCATCACTTAATCGGGCACAATGGCTCCGAGGTATTCTCCATTTATGGGAAGTGCTTCATCAACTTCTCAACACACACACACACACACCCACAGTTCTTTATGATTTTTGTTTCATCTTCCTCCGTCTTCACAAAACAAATCACAGGGGTGTGCATTATACAGATGAAGTGCGTGAGTGCGTGTGTGATGATGTGATGTGACAGGATGTTAGTTATAGATGGAGTTCACACGCTGAACGTAGCTTGCATATGGTTCCACCTCTTCCACATCTTCTGTCTGAAAGCATCAGAGGTTATTATCACCAACAAACCGTAGCAGAGCGTAGAGAGGCAGACTGAACAAACAGCTAGCGTCACTGCAGCACGTGCTATCTTAGAGGCTTACCAGAGGAGGTTTAGATTCAAAGCATGTGGTCTTGGTGGGTTTACAGCAACCCCTGACAAACACAATAGATAATCAGATGGATTTCAAACACACACACAAGCATACACAGTATAAGAGTCATAAATAACCATCACCAAGGTAATATTTTCTAGTATACATTTGCTCATTTATTTTCTTACCTGGTTATAATCAAGTTTGATCTAGTGATGTACAAGATTCCCAGCATCGCCATTATGAAACATGTTATTCCCACAGAGACTGGTACAGTGAGAGCATCTGGTTCGAGAGAGGTAAGAACTGTTCAATTAGGCAGGATAAAAATCTAAACCTAAATTAGGCTACTGTATATAGGCAGGGTCTATCAGTCAGAGCAGATGCT
Organism: Amblyopsis hoosieri; assembly: GCA_027564755.1. Classification (NCBI taxonomy): domain Eukaryota; kingdom Metazoa; phylum Chordata; class Actinopteri; order Percopsiformes; family Amblyopsidae; genus Amblyopsis; species Amblyopsis hoosieri. Next base: position 14,462 of record JAODUE010071609.1, on the reverse strand, counting down.
CTCACAGAGCATTTCATTCACTGATAGCTGACGGATGTTTACAGGACAGGTATAAGTATATCCTTATCATCAATCCAAATGTGCAATTTGCTGACAACATGCATACCTGCTACTCATTTGTCTGATTTTGTACACCAATAGGCCTATTGAAACGGTTTTATTGTTTTACAAGCCTACCTATATAGGTTTCAAAGCTCAATCAATCAAATAATATATAAGACAAATTAACTGTCTGTGAGACTCCAGAGCCTTATAAACAGCACAAAAAATATACTTACTGTAACATGAACATTAGCTTTATATTCCATTACTTTTTCTAACTTTATGACCACTAATCAACCCCACTTCATATGCCCCCCCCCCCCATGTTCAAACAAAATCTACGTCCATGAATTACAATGTTTTACTTTTTCAATTGTCATACAACTATCATACCCTTTACTCTTCTTCTGTATGGGGTCTCCAACAATAAAACATGGTTAAATGTAGTTGTTATTTAGGGTGTTGCTTACTCAAAACTAGTACCCAATAAACACACATACCTACACCCCCCAACACACACACACACACACACACCTATTTCTAATGTTATAGTATTGTATACAGTATAAGTGCTGGGAAGCATATATTCAAAGTAATTTCATGCAGGTGCGCACTAGATAATTCACAGGAAAGCTCTATCTCTAATTTTAATAGGCAAACAAAACACAAGATTTGTGTGTGGAAAAGGTGGTTTCTTTTGGGAAACTGGGTTGATGCCCCACAAACATGCCAACCCCAGGGAGGTGTTAGGGGGAACAGAGTGGTTTAGCAAAAAAGAGGAAGAACAGAGATTTGTGATCATTTTCAATTATGTTCATTGGCTTTGACGCTGTTAACTATAAATAGTTCTACTGTTGCTCAGGTTCTGTAAAAGGTAAAGGTGCTTTTATTGTCACATACATGTTGCGACATTCATCCTCCCCAGATAGCAGACGGATGTGGGCCAGATCAGGGCCAGATAAATGTTGCTATCTGGGTCTGCCTTTAACCCATCCCTCAAGGGAGCAGTGGGCAGCCGCTGTGCAGTGCCTGGGGACCAACTCCAGATTTGAGCCAGTGTCACTGGTCACATGACACTGGCTGGAGATTGAAACTAACATGTTTTTGATAGTGCAGTGCTTTATTTACTCATTTAAAATGTTCCATATATTTTTATCAGTAACCGTAGCCTACTACTTTTACAGATTTACAAGACCTGTAAACAGCCAGAGTCCTCATTGAAAGTTAACTGACTTGGTCATTGAGTTGTGTAGTTGGTCGCCCTGCATGTCAATCAAAATGCCTTGCTTGTCAAGTAGGTGGGTACTGACACAGTTAGCCAGCGTTTAGTCTCAGCCTCTTCCGTTCATTAGCATTACAGTATGTCACATAGGCAACCCTGTGCTGAACGTCTGATACATATACACCTGAAAGCTTGACACAGAACTCTCTGACTTTCGGGAAGTAATTCTGTCGATATCCATTGGCTGTCTGCATTGTCACTCACAAGTATGTCCTGTTGTTTAATTTTTAGTTCAACGTCCAACTCGGTCATTGATTTACGTAGTTGCACGTTGTGCATGTCAATCAAAGTACCTCACTTGTCAAGTATAGACGGGAACTGACGTAGTTAGCCAGCGCTGTGTCCAAGACTTGATGTATGTAAAGGCTGACTCTGCGAGACTAATGTGGCCCCAAACCTACTGTATACGCCAAGGCTGATTAGAATGTTACTGTGTACATGCCATCAATGTACAGTAAATATTTGGCAAAATATAAAATAAATAATAATAAAATAATAGTATATAATATAATCCCCTATTTACAGTAATTAAATAGTAAAGTTTTATTGTGATACAGAATTCTTTGACATTCTTGAACAATTGCAAGGCCAATTTGTTGTTAAAGTGAGGGTTAAAATTACACAGTATTTTCAGTCTTTTGAGTGAAATTTCAGACAATTTCTAACGCAATTGATGTTTTTTAACCCAACAACATCTAAGTCAATCTGAATAGAAAATTCAGGTTAACTGAAAATAAAAACAAATAATGCTAGCAAAAAACACTATAAGATAATGAAAAGGTAAAGTACAAGACAAGATAAATGCATATACAAATAAATACAATTGTCTCACCTCTATATTTTGGTGTAACTCTCTTGTTATTGTTCATGGAAGAGCTACTGACAGTACAAGTCAGGTTGCCAATAGTTGTGTTCTCAGGGAACGTCAACTCGCTTCTGACATCATAGGACCCATCAGAGTTACTTGAGGTGGACATGTTGAGTGAAGCGTTTCCTGAATTCTGCCAGGATATTTCTGCGGCAGGATTGCCCCGCTCGGCTAGACACACAGCCAGCCACCTGTTGTCCTGCCAGTCTAGCCAGGCCGACACTACTGGAGGCACTGGGCCCAGATAGTAAGGAGGACAGGACAGGATAGGACAGGACAGGACAGAACAGGACAGGACCAATGAGATTTTAATATGTAGTCTGTAATGAACTAAATGCAACTTCTACTTGACTTACTGTGTAAGAAAGTTAACTTAACCTTGATGAGATAAACCCCCATGTCAATAATTTAAATATGTATATATATATATATATATATATATATATAGAAATAAAGTATTATTGTACCTGGAACATACACATTGAAGCGTATGCTGTTCATTCCTCCTTTGTAAACAGATTCACACAAGTAGTCTCCCTCATCTCTGTTTGTGGAATTTGGAATGAGCAGATATGATTCGCCAATCGATGAATTCCAAAGACCCTTTCCATCTTTGCAATCGTCATGAGCTTCGCCTCCAGCATTAAATCCTATGCTACAACACTCTTGATTTTTTAGTTGTATTTTCCATATGGTGAAGATCAAGTCACTCCAGGTCTTATTGGAACATGTCAAATTTGTATCACTTCCTAGGTTGATTGATACATGTCTGGTCACTGAGCAAAAAGAAATACATAAGAAATGTATAATTGTATGACTATATAAAATGACAACCATTGTAGTTGCACACTTCTATTCATAATGTAAAACAAAAATAGTTATACTGATTGGCAAAGCATACAGTACATACAGTACATGTACTGCTATTAATATGTTATTAACTGTTAGTTAATAAAATGAAGGGGAATATTTACCAATTCTATTTTGCATTGTATTGTAGTCATGCGTAGCGTTAGAGGTTTCAGAGATGCATTTGTTAGTTCCTGGGAGAGATGTGTCTGTTATGTTACCAGAAAATTTGAAAATATTATTCTGTTAATCAGGAAATATTGACAGCAGTTAAGGATTTAAGTTTCATTAGATCTGGCTAGTGTTAGAGGAGAAACAACATTTTAGTTAGCTAGTTAGTTAGTGTTTGTTATAAGTAGCATAAAGGATAAATTTAATATATAAATACAAACAAAACAGTGAAAGGTGTTATTACCCAAGTGAATCTACATTTAGCATAGTGACCTTTCAACTCTGAGCATGTTAGTCTTTAGTAAAAACAAATTACAGGATTTTGGTATCTGTAAAATGGTTACATTTTGTCTATTCTGACAGTTGCCAGCAACACATAAAACTTGCATTTCTCTCTTGCCACATTTCAACTCAGAATGCAGTGGAGAAAAGTGATATTTTTAATCCACGTTTCATGTTTGACGCATTTACGGCAGCGTATTGCTGACAAGTAAGAAAAAAAAAAAAAAAAAAGATCAGTATCACGTTATAACGTGAATTGTTTCACAAAATATTCTATTTAACAGCTGCGCAATATGGCATTACATGATTTGATCAAGTTCTACTTTATGCTTGGGTTGAGACATGGCGAGATTTTGTTGTTATTGAGAACGGTGGATAATATTGTAATAAGTATGCGCACATTAAGAAGGGTTTTAAAAAGCACCGGGCTATATAGAAGAAAGAAGTCCGACCCTGGATGTAGCATCATTTCTCATTGATCAGATGGAGGGGCATGGACGGCTCCATGGATACAAGATACACCATCTAAACTGTATCCAAGCTGGGTATGTTGTGACTCAAAGTACCGTGAGGCATTTGTTAAAGTGTATAGACCCTCGTGGTGTTGAGCAGAGACGGAGAAATCGCCTGACGCGACGAATGTATCTTAATCCAGGGCCTAATTTTATGTGGCATGTTGACTCGTATGACAAACTTAAACCATATGGGATATGTATAAATGGAGCGATTGATGGGTTTTCAAGACTCATGATATGGCTTCATGCATATTCAACAAACAGCAACCCCAAGATCATCGCTGAATATTTCATAGAAGAGGTTGAGAAGAGGATGGGGACAGCTACTAGAATTCGTTAATTGTTTTTATAAACAATAAAAGAGTTATTGTTATAACCTTGCCATACCATCAATTGTATTGACGTTTAAGCATATTATATCCATAAACAAAAATCTGTCAAATAAAAAAGAAATACATTCAGTTTGAGAAGTGCAACTGTGCATTTATTTTGTAGTAACAACATTCAGAGCTGCCATAACAATATCACATTGATCTCTGTGAGAATTCATCAACAGGTATCTGTTGATCAATACAAAATCGATCTTTTCACGTTAAAACGTGAAACTGTCTTATCACGTTATAACGTGAAACTGTCTTATAACCTTATAACGTGAAACTATTTTATCACATTATAACGTGAAACTGTTATCACGTTTTAACGTGAACAATTCACGTTATAACGTGATACTGATCTTTTTTTTTTCTTACTTGGCAGCAATACGCTTCCTTACGCATTAGCACATGTACATGTTTTAAATATTTTAGCTGTGCAACATTATTTCCATGTCAAAATTTGCCAATAATGTATGAAACATATGACTGTAGACTACACACAAATTGGTCAATTAACTATCATTCAAATGTTATGTATTATTAACATACTGTAAAATCAGAGGCTGCTTAAGTCATACAAGACAACACTCAATAAATCTATGAAGTGTATACAGTGGATTATTTCACTAAACAAAAAATATTTACACTATATTGAGAAAAATGAATCAAAGCCCAAACCTGCATCTTTGCTCCATGCACCAGACACGATGAGGTAACAGGTCATACTAAAGACAATCATCTCCCACAGCCCCTGGCTTTCCATGATTTTAACGCAGTAATGCTAAGAAAAACATTACTGTAGGTCTCAGCCAATTGTATATATATTAAAAATGTCAATCTTAAACCCAAACGTGAATACTGAACTGCATGCTTGAATCAGGATTGTGATTCATGTTTCTTCAGTTATACTTGCCTTATTACTCATATTTTACATTCCTGTATTCTAATATTCTCTACGTTCTCTGGCAATAGCTGTTCTCTGGTGTGCAGCAGATTATCTTCCCTTATCACTTGTCACATTACAGTTAAATAGCTAGTGACTAATGAGTTCCTTCTTCCCCTTCCCTGCCTTCTATCGTCTATCTTCTTCTCTTGCCTTCGACTGTAAGTGCTGCCACTGTCTCACCCACATAAAATGACGTTTTGACAAAGCAGGATGTTTCCTTACTTTCTCATCACATGATCACCCTCAAAATAAAAATATGTGGGGGTGGGTAGAGTATTGACAATGTGTACTCAAGTAAATGTTCCCATAAAAAAAATTACTCAAACATAAAAATAATTACATAAATACAACCAACTTCCACTGTGCGATGATAAACAGAAAGAAAGAAAAACAGAGGCAGCAAAAATGGCAGATAAATGGGGTTTGAATGAGATAAGAACAAGTAACACGTACCCACAAAGTTTTATGCAAACGTTAGTGTGTCAACACAGCAGACACTTGAACCCAAATAAATAGGTTTACCTAAGCCTGTTATTACTTGGTTCTACACACAGCCTATACACGTATAATGTAGAGCAGATCAATTGTGAGCTATGGTGCAAAGACGGCTATGAGTTAATTATGGGGCAATTATTTTCAATGGGAGCCACATTGAAAATGTCAGAGGACATGGCGGGCTACATTACTTTTTTAACCAACATGCTAAAATGTTTTAAATAAAATATCACAAAATAGTCTACAGTGTTAACTTCCATATTACATTTATGCATATTTCTACACCATTTTCATAATAAAACGTCAGTTCTCTTCTCTCTTAATACAATGTTTAAGGCGCAGCAGTAAGAGTAGTTATGCAGAGCTCGTCAAATAATTGTATGTAGTATTATTATTTTGAAAATATTTGATATACCACGGGCCAGGTAGAATGTTTCAAAGGGCCACATTCGGCCCCCGGGCCTGACTTTACCCAGGCCTGCTGTATACTGTAATACTGTGAATGATACAGTAGATGATTGATGATAATTAAACAAAATGTTTGGCATGTACATGTACAGTACCAGCCTAAAACGCCTGAAAACAATAACCACAACGACTCATGTACAATGTAGCTAATTTTATTCAAAAGATCTATCACATCTATTATACACAACGTAGGCATCCAAGTGTACAGCCTGCACCAATGCTCCAATGCAACGTCAGATTCAACACCACCATGAGCAAGGCAATAGTGAAATGCACAATAAAATGTCTGTCACTTGAAAATCATGCCAATCCATACCTGCACCATATCAGGATCAGGTCACCCATTAGTATCACTCACCTGTCATTTTATAGCTTCACTGATACAAGTACTAGCAAAAAAAAATAGTTGTATCTTTGTGCGTTGTATGTGCAAACATGTAATATATCTGATTCTGATTCTGATTCTACAGTAGCCTAACTTGAATAAAGCAGACACTATCCATTTTTGGTCCAATTTTTTATTACCTCAAGATATTATTGATATCAGACCCGCTTCATGGAGCACCACATCCTGTGGAAATAATGTTGATGATGAGTAAGAACTGGCTTGAAATGCTGAGTGTGCTCTGAAGATATGATCTGCAGAAATGAGGAAAGCAGCCGTTTAAAGTACAAATGTGGCAAGCACAGGCGGTTTCCTATGTTCTGATCTGGGCATGACAAATACTGTGTGCTTTGCAAGTGTTCATATACTAATGATTGTGGTTTAGGCTGTTGCATATGTCTAATGAGATGCTAATCTAAGGTATAGGCCTACTGCATACTGTATTGCTATCCATGCGGTTTGTTTTACATCAACGATAGGTTTGTCTCTTCAACCTTTGATCCATAATGTGTATCTATCTACACTAGATAGATACATTCAGGCTCTCGGAACCGCAGCACAATAAGCCTGCAACGATACAACTCGGAATCGCAGGCATACAGTTATTAAGATAAATTGTATGAGGATCAGAGGCAAGATTTACTGTATTTTAATGTCATGTTAACATTTCTATATATGTATTTAACCAACTGTAGTTCCCGAGCATATGGGCCTACTGTAGGCTCATCCTGTACCTGGCTGAATAGATGCTAGTTAGCCCTCCAGTATTAACCTGGCATGCCAGATGAATTGTCACAAGTCCATCTGAGGAGACATACATTGAAACTGTTTGTTTCTGGCTGTACTTTGAAAAAAATATGGTCCGCACACCTAAACCACGCCCGTATAGCTTTAAACACGATGCTGATTGAAAAATCAGGCCCGTATAGCTATAAACACGATGCCGACTGGAAAGTTCAGTTTACATTCAAAATGATTCCGAGGCTTTCCAGACTGATTCTCACGGCGAAATTAAACTGAAGCTCGAGAAATCAGGATGGTCTCGTTCGCCAGGCTACTCCAGTACAGCAGTCTACGATATCTACAGTATAGGCCTAGTGATTTTTGCATATTATAAACAACTCAAAAAATTAAAAAATAAGGAAAACTGATCACATAGCTATCTTTTTCTTCTTCAAAATCATAGCCTCTATAGGTCTACTATAGGCCTACCACCACCAACACTGGAAACATGTAGACCTTGCATGATCACGACATGCTGTATTCTGAACTATTTCTGTGGCCTAATAATAGCCTGTGTTTTGACAGGATCAGGTGATTGTTAATCACCATCTCAGACATAGAGGAACTATGTACTCTACTTACTATTGCAACATCTAAACAGATTAATATTATATATATAACTAGTAGATTCTTCCCAAAACATTGACATTGGTCATGTATTCTGTAGCTAAATTGTGTGTCTGTGTGTGTGTGTGTGTGTGTGTGTGTGTGTGTGTGTGTCAGAGAGATAGTGTGAGAGAGAGAGAGAGAGGGCATACTGCTTCCGTTTGATAACTTTCAGCCAAGCGTTTCCTTTTGAATAGCAAATATAATAGTCCAGTTTCGTTTATTCCCCAAGTCGGAACATATTAAAGAAATGGCATCCTGATAATCGAAATGGTGAAACTCTGGCAACACATTTATTTCTGAAAAAGAATATTGCTTATAATGAAATAAATTCAATATTTAAGAGTTTTTTAAATAGACAGGATCGTGAACAAGCAGTAACAACGCTTCCCTAGTGAAAATAGCACAAACTTTTCTTATGCATTTGGTTGAACATAATAGACCTCGACCTGGACTCGAGTCCAGAAGGTGGCGGTAATATACGTTATTGTTTTGTAAGCTAACCGACATGAAAACAAACAAAGAAGACACGTTCTGTGATTTGTATCCTACTACTCCCTCTAGTGGCCATGAATAACATTACAATGTGGTAACTGACAGTTAGAAAGTTAGTTGCTAGCATTAAACTCTTAACATTATTATTTTAAATGCATTTGCTAAATTAAACGTAGAAGATGAGTGTAGTTTTCAGACACAATCTAGACAAAGATCTAGGGCCCCTTCCAATAAATACTTGTACGGTGAGTTGATAAAATGTAGGCTACAGGTACGGTACGGTAGTCTACAGGCGGACGCATACCAGTAGTCCTACCGTACCATACCAAGGCTTTTTTCAAACAATTTACAGATTGTATTTACGGTACCGTCCCATAGATGGTAATGCTTGCCAATTGACACCCAGTATTTTTGGTTCTAGCCATGATTTTAGCTATCTCAACCTACGGTATCTCAAGTACGGTACCTATGGAACCAATACGGTACCGTACAGAATAGTACGGTACGGTACCGGTAGCCTACCTGTGACATAAAAAGTTATTTTTGTACCGTCTATTTAGTTACTATACTTTATCTGTCTCGATTTTACTTCTCCCACAGGCTCATAATTTTGTATGTATTTTTTGTATTCCTGGTACTGTAGGCTACAGTAGCCTACTAGCCACCCTAACAGTGTGTATAAGGTGGGGCAGAAACTGTAGGATAACTGTCGTAAATAACAGTATTTTGTCTTTACCCAGACTCAGAAATCCCAGTAGACCTACCCCATCATTTAAACTGATCAATAGGCTACAGCTAGGCTCCATATTAGAAAGATGTAATTATAATGGTCTACTGTACAACAAAAATATTAATATACAATGCATTACACTTTTCATACAGAAAGTGATGCGAAAATTAAAAGCAAAATGTATTAACAAAATAAATGAAATACTAGACAAAACAATGTAAAGTAGAAATTATATTAAAACTGAAAATCTAAACGAGTGGCATAAAATAGTAAAAGAAAATATAATAAATGAAATAATTTAAATGGCATAAGGCTACACAGGCTATAAGATTGTGTCTTAAGAAAACTGGTAGGCTAATGATTGTACAGTCTTATCCCAGACAGTGCATTCCAAATCCTTTGATGATGGCCATTCACGAGGACACAGCAAGCCAAATAGAGAAGCACTGCCACAGTTGGCTGGGTAACATAGGCACACAAATTATTCTCTCTTTCATTTTTACAATTATTTGGTGGATATCATACCAAAAATCTTTAATGTTTATGATACTTCTTTTTGGTAGGAGAACACTCCGAAGACCACCTGATGTGGCTGAGCAACAGCCGGTCAAATTCAAGCGTACGGTAGGGGTCCAGGCAGACTACCGTGAAAGTGAAACACAGACTCACCCCTACAGCCCTGAGTATGTGGTACGACCCGGGATGGCCCCTTCAGAGCTGCTGACACTAAGATATTTCACTTGGGGTACCATCTTAAACAACAAAACAAAAACAAACAGAAAAAGAAAATGCTGGATATGAAGGAATTATAATTTTGCTGTCATTTTTTTTCTCAATAAAATTTCCTAGGCAGTGGTCTTCCTGCGGGCCCTGCAGAGATGGATATGATCGACTGTTCACGTGTCCAGCAGAATCCCCCGCTGTCTCCTTTGGGAGTCCTGAGCAAACTGAACAAGAAGAGATGCATTGAAGATAAAATCCTGGAGTGAGTGATATTTTGGCCATCTTTATATATGTACAGTAATATGACCTACCTATGCAGACAATATGTGTAGCAGTAAATGTTGATGTCATAAGGTTTGGTTTGTATGTAAGAATGTTTTGTGTTTCACAATGGTCATATTATGCAGTAGCGACATACAGTATACTTCCCGAGTTTGAGTAATTTTACACAGCAGTGACATCACACTATACATACTTGCACTTTACTAGAGTAGATCCAGACCAAATTATAGAATGGATCTTTTGCAATATGCTGTACAGTATTTTCTGACCAGGGAGAACATTCAAAGCATTCTACTTTATCTACTTTTACTTTATCAACCGTGCATTCTCCAGTCTTAATGGGGTCAAGTTTTCATTTTCTAGCTCCATTTGCTGACTCCAAGATGAGGTAGCTCACCAGGTTACTGATTTGCCTTCATATTATCCTCTTTTCTTTCTTGAGGTAGGCCTGAGTGTTTTTGCCGCATCACACTGAACCTTGTCTTGTATCTTGTTGTTCCACCGCCTGGTATCCCTCCATCTCAGTGCATGTTTACATTTCTGCGCTGCAGTGCAGTCTGTGCTCCTATTGCCAGACCAACATCAAGGAAGGCATTGCATGATGAGTCATACTACTGCAATAGTCTTTCTTGTCTTCAGAGAAGGTTCTAGGATACTTTGGTAGAGGGCTAACTGTAGGTCCTTCACTAGAAGCTGATCTCTAGCCACTGTACTAGTGTACACTATGTATTAAATATGACACACATCAAACAGGAATTTCACATATTGCCCTCAGCCAGAATTGCTGTCTTTACCTTTCCCTTGGGCTTTCTGTTTCGGTGGCCAGACGGCATAAGACTCGTGCAGCTGGACTGAGGGACCGGCTGAGGCAGAGGGAGCAGGCCAACGAGAAGAATCTCCAACAATATAACACGCAGACCCAGATCAATGGAGAGCGATATATGCAGAAGATGCACAAAGACCATGAGAGAGGTAGTCCACCCTCCTGTTTGCTATGAGACACTGCTCATTTGGGTGATAAATGTTTTCTTATACCCGTTCTAGCTTTGAGGAAGCTGGAAGACAGCAGGAGAGATATGGAGAGGCATGTGGATCATCTCATAGCCGGGAGTGGTGAAGCAGGACCGAGAGATGTTTTACCAAAACAAATCATCCCTGAAATCCCGATGCGCTTCCTCAACAACTATGGAGGTTAAATTCTAAAGTCATCTCTCTACATATTAAATGGAATACTCTTAGATGCTACACATGCTAATTCAGATTCAATCGTTATTTAGAAATAAAATATTTGGGATGTCACAGATGACGTGAGACTCAGGTTGTCCTTCCTAGAACTGTTGGAGCAAGAAGGAGAACTCCTGTCCTCTGTCACTGAGCGATGTGTGAAAGTACCCAAAGCCAGCATTAACTGTCTCAGACACTCTCAGCGTTATGACCAACTGCTTAAATTGTGTAACCAGGTAAAACATTAAACACCATTCATGTTGTTTAGACATACTTACAGGTGATAGACCTATCCTGTGTATATATATATACAATATTTCTAACTTTTCTATAGTTTTAACATAGCAGCCAACAACTATTTTCTATGTGAATATATATGGTGGAGTAATTCCTGAGCAGAGATTGACATCACGCTCCGTCTGTGTGTGTTGTAATCTGAGGTAATCTGTACTTTGTTTTTATAGCCAGGCCGGCCACACAAACCATTTGCTTTGGTCTGAGATGCTGGAGCGCTTAGTTTGACATCTAGTGGCAGAAAATATAAGCAACTTTAATGCTTAAGATACATTGGATAATTTCTTTCAATATTTGTTTTTAACTACTTTTTAAATATTGCTAATCTTGGATGCCTTATATTTGGAGATAGATGTGTCGTGAAAAATAAGGAATAAGAAGGCTCCACAAACTTTGTGAAACATGGTCGAGTCTCGGGACAGAGTTTTCTTAAACCGGTATGAGTTTGAATATATATTACCGCTCTTGTACCTTCTTACTGTACAGGATCTACAGCAACAAAAGACTCAGAAGCAGCCAAAGAAGCCCCTGAGGTTTATCTTCAAGAGGGAGGTCCTTGTTCCTCGCCCCTCCTCTCCATGGATACTTGAGCCCCAAGAAGTCTGTTCTTTCTTCTGTTGTGTTCTTGTGCCGTTTATCAGATGACGCAGAAAGCCACTAGATTGTTTATTTTAATTTTGTCCACCAGGGGGAGGAAGAGCGAGAGCAAGCTGTCATTTATTTGCAGACACTGCTAAAAGGAAGAAGTTTTCAGTATCAGGTGTGTGTGCGTTAGATAATTCTGTTGTTTTTAACTTGTGGGGGATGTGCTTGTCGGGGGTTTTGTGGGGGCAGGATGAATTCTCAGCGGTCCGAGAATCTTTCAGGTGCTTGAGGGCAAGGAGACGTTTATGGAGCTTATATTGGAGATGAAGACAACCAATGGCCTGCTGAAGGAGGAGCAGATCGTTATGGAAGAGAATGCACGCCATGCACAGATCCTGCAGAACCAGAGAGACCTGAAGAGACACGAGGCAGGAGGAGTCACACACACACACACACACGCACACACACACACACACACAGTCTGTTTACATTCCACATACTATACGAGCAACCGCTCGTGCACGTGCGTGCGTGCGAGAGGTGTCGCAACCACAGCCACCTCCCTCTCTGCCCTGCCAGGCGTCGGAAGAGGCCGCACGCCTGGCCGGGTGGTCGGGGGCGGAGCTAGCGGATTACCTGAGCACAATGGCCAAGGAGCTGGTCCACCGGCAGGAGCAGAGCAGGCTCCACGCCTTCTCGCTGCTGGCCGAGCGGGTGCGACACAAACGGGAGGCTGAGGAGAGTGGCCAGAGACAGGTGGAGGAGCAGCGAAACAGAGAGGAAGATGTGCTCTTCACAGAGGTGTGTGTGTGTGTGTGTGTGTGTGTTTGTGTGTGTGTGTATGTGTGTGTGTGCGTGTGTGCGTGTGGGTGTGTGCGCGCTGCGTTGGGTCTTAAAGGTGTGTATTGTGTGCGTCCGCAGATGGTGCACGTGCATCAGAATACTGTGGATCGGTATCTCGACGGCATCATCGTGAAAAACATAGAGTGGCTTGTTGACCAACAGGCCAGGAAGGACATCTGCAGAACGGCGAAGGAAATCAATACTTCTGTCATGGAGGAAAGGTCTCTCTCTCTCTCCCTCTCCCCCTCTCTCTCTCTCCCTCTCTCTCCCTCTCCCCCTCTCTCTCTCTCTCTGTATTTCAATTCAATGAGCATTATTGGCATGAAAGTTCAAGTGACAATGTTGTATAGACAGTAATCATTGCAACATCATTGCTGTACAGAATATCCTACGTCAATATCAAATATCCTCCGACCACGTGTGTGTGTGTGTGTGTGTGTGTGTGTGTGTGTGCTCGTAAAAGTCATTCACTGTCCTTCAGGTTGTGACATGCTAATACATATTTATCAGCAAGACGTGTTCTGTCTCCTTCTAAAAGTATTTAAAATTTTGCGAAGTCATTTAGTTAATTCTCTCCTCTCTCTCTCTCTCGCTCTCTCATATACAATATTAGTGATGGTGCTGCTATTACCATTAATAGTTCTACTCTGTGTGCTTTCTTCATCCTGGGTAGCTGCAGTGAACGGCAGTCACAGGAGGTTGCGTCTGAGCTGGTGCACGGCTTCCTTATCCCAGAGATCCAGAGGATCCTACACAGGGAGAGAGGTATGGAAAACATGCTCTCTCGAAACCAGTCAAGTGTGTAACTGGCTATAGCCCTTAATAAAGGGTGCGCCACCCTTTTAGGATGTTTTCCACTAGGAATCACCCTCGTAGGACCTTTGCCAGGGCTGTTATCAGGGGCGCAATAAGTATCTCCTCCGGGATAGGTACTTTTGGGAGTTTCTGAATAACTGCTGGACTGCAGTTGGTTATATGTGATGTGAGTGGAAGACAATAAGCCATTATATTTATTCAATTACTTGAATTTAATCAAACATTTCTTTAGTGATTACCGCAGACATGAAGCCAATTAATCCCATGATAGAAACCTTTTATTTTTTTATTTTTTTATTTATATATACAGTATATATATTTTTTCTTCATTTTCTGTTTAAGTAAGCATGTTGGATTCATTGTATAGACACTGTTGTTGTACTTTGTCAGAACCAAAAGGTAAA
>JAODUE010071608.1:0-37793 GCA_027564755.1 Amblyopsis hoosieri | reverse complement strand
TATATATATATATACAAAAATAAAACTCAGAAATGTCCACCAGATTAAGACGACGATAAATGGGCATAGACCAGATGTCCTCATCCTGTCAGGACTCTGAATGTCTGGAGAATGCCGTGGGTAGGCGGGTGTCTTGTGGGGAGGAGCGAGGCACCGTACGATATGTGGGTACAGTGCCCCCGACCGCAGGTCAGTCACACTAAATGTTATACTCTATAGGACTAAGATAAAGGTACTTTATTGTCACATACACACAGCGAAATGCATTAATTTAACCCAACCCTCAAGGGAGCAGTGGGCAGCCAACTCCAGATTGAAGCCAGTGTCTCTGGTCAAACAGCACTGAGTGTAGGGTGAACATAACATGTTCTTTGATAGTGGGGGAAACCGGAGTACCCGGAGGAAACCCACAGGGAGAACATGCAAACTCCACACAGAAATACCGGGGTTCGAACACGGAACCTTCTGGCTGTGAGGCCACAGTGCTACTAAACAGGCACGCACGCACGCACGCACGCACGCTATATGTTATACTCTATAGGACTAACACTCAAACACAGGTCAGATACATTTACATGTGCAGGCTTATAAACGTTAACCTCTGATGTTGTAGGACTAACACCTGCTTACACTCAGGAACAGCAATGAAATCAGATTCCTTGAAAGTCCTCTTCTAATTGACACTCCAAAAAGAGAACCCAACACAGTCTGAAACAGAATATTATTAATTATTATTATAATAAATATTTACGGTGATATATTGCATTTATACTTTTTTTTTTTTTTTTTGCTTGAAGATTTTAATGAAATAAATTGTTTTCAGTATCCCATGTGCGTGTGTGTGCGTGTTTGTGTTTCAGGCTTGTGGCTGGGTATAGAGTGGGACAATACTGACAGAGGAAAACACGATGGCAGCCATGAAGGAGTTCGTTATTTTACCTGCAAGTACGATAACAATTACACTCATATCTAAAGTAACAGTGAGTAGAGTGGGAGCAGAGGAGGAAGGGTTTATGGTGTGGGCTGTTTACCAACAACATCTTGCTCTATTCCCTCTTGTTTTGCTGCAAATCTGAAATCCTACCTACAGCAGCTTTAACTTTAACTTCCAGCTGCTTCCATCAGGCCGGAGGTTTGGCCTCCCTACCTTGGTCACAAATAGATTTAAACTGTCCTTTGTTCCAACTGCCATTGGTTTTTTTAAACAGGTTGTGAATGCGTGTTAGGATCGTATTTTGGGATGACTGCATTTATTTATGCTGTATGTATTGTATGTGTACTGTGTGTATAGGTGTTGACTACTGTCTGTAAGGAATATTGCCCTGTGGGGACGTTAAAGATTTATACTACTACTAATGTGTAACTTCACACCAGCTCTGAGCCTGACTCCGCCCGTTGCACAACTTTGAAAAATGCTAAAACATAGTTGAGGAGCTGAGTGACGGGAGGGGAGGGGACCCCCATTAAAATGGCCGTTCATATTTGAATTTGAAGATGCACGAGCGATACGAGAAGTACAGTTGAAAATCAGCCACGTACCGGGGCGACTTTTAAGGCATATGACACACAGAGCCATTTTCATTAACGATAATGTTAACATTTGAATTTGATGACGCAGGAACTGATGAGAAGTACTGTTGGAAACCAGCCAAGTCCTATAGGGTGATTTTTATCGGATTTGACGTGTATACATTTATATAAAAAATATAATTTTGTCAATATTAACATCAGTATTTATGTCTTATTACAGTGCGGCCTTGTTATTTAGTTTACTGCTACACTAAGGAATGAATGAATGGTATGGTCTATTTCTACGTATTTTTCCGTTTCTCCACCACCAGGCACCCCGCCGGAGGCTCATTCGTTCGTCCAAAAAAAGCGAGTTTCGGCGTGGACTTCCCAACAGCGCTCAGAGAGAAGTACTGGTTGGCAGAGCAGCAGTCCAAAGAGGAGGTGGTTTTCTCCAGGCCAGTGGAGAAGGTCGGCTTCACAAGACTTCAGAAGAAGTATGAAAGATAATGTCCTCTGCCATATGTAAAGCCACATTTAATCTGCCAGTTCTACTGGGACCTGTACAATTTAACCACATTCTTCTTCTTGAGGTTGTACTGGAGGTTGTCTAGGTCAATCAAGTACAAATTACCTATCCCAAGCCCCGCCCCCTTTTTGCATGTCCTCCAATTACAGTTGAGCAATTATGGAATCTGATGAAACATCCTTTCAACTGTCCGTTTTCCTGTAATAGCTTTCTATGGTGTTTTGTCCGACCTAGTTACTGTAACTAGGTTGGACAAATGAAAGGGGCGGGGCTTGGTCAATAAGGCCATTTAGCAAATGAATGAATACAATTGTACAAGTATTACAAGGATTATTCCATTAGGAATAATACTTGTAATTGTAATAATAATAATAGGCGTTTTGCACAAGGATGCTTACAGGTAGGCCCACTCCGGAGCTCGAACCCACAACCTTCCGGCTAGAACATCTCGTCCACACCTAGACAACTGCACTATACTGCCTCAGCTGTGTTGTTTGTAATTTATCTGGCTGTCCAGCACAAGTACAGTTCTCTACTGAGCCAGTGTTGGGCAAGTTACTCAGGAATAGTATTACGTTACTAATGACTTATTACTCCCTCAAAAAGTAATAATATTACTTTACTTATTACTGGATATTAAAGGTAATTAGTTCCATTACTATATTACTTTCACAATCACTACCCTGTCTCGCCCCTTCCGAAAAATTATAATTAACCTTGGGAGGCCAATGTTTACAGAAGTGTGCCATATTCTCCGCAGGTTTGAGAACCTCACCATCGTAGCTCTGAAAGCAGAGGAGGTCAACGGGCCCGGTCCCGACGATGCGATACGCAAAGCTGCACCCAGTATCCTTGCACGATTATGCAGAATCTGTGTGTCTGTGTGCGTGTTGGTATTACTCAGCGCCATGTTGCTGAGCTGGCTCCTTAGCATGCTGCGTTTCAGACATCACAGAACTGAACCTCTGTGGAAACCTCCTGGCCTCCTGGTGTGATGTAGCAGCCATCTGCCAGCAGATGGCGCACCTCACAGAACTAATGCTCAGGTAATGACCTGGATTCCCGTGTATTGATGGCGGGAAGTATGCATACATGTGCAAAGTTTGCATACTGACCATGGAGCCATTCCTGGCTAAAGGTTTTGCAAGCAAATTTTAAGATAATAAATTATTTTGTGAAATTCACCAAATATCTCCTCATGTTTTGTTCTTTGTGCATGCTGTAAATATAATCTGGTACTTCTACACAGCCCTGGCTTCGTAAATGGGAACATACACACCGCTCACAAATACAATGCCGTTGGCTTTGCAATGCATTTCAAACATTGAAATGACTTTCCCTGCCTTTTATCTTCATATAATTAAAAATGGTTATATTCTGTGTAATAAGTCAGTGTCTTGTTTCCTCATCAGCTACAACCGGCTGAGCATACCCTCTGACCCCGCCTCCCTTCACAGGGCCTTCTCCAAACTCAGAGTCTTGTCGCTCACCAACAGCGCCCTCACCTGGACACAGGTACATATGATACAGCAGGATTTGCCTTAAGGCCCACTGGCATACTTTTCCGCGGTGACGTAAATATCTGCACCTCCCAAAATGTTCTGGCCGCGTGAAGTATGCTTGGAACAGCCCAAGCGCTCGTCTGCGTTGCGCTAGGTCACGCATTTGGTAGTATGCAGCGGCCTTAAGCCTCACCTGTTGCATGGCAGGTGAATGGCTGAATGTGAGGCTATACTGTGAGTGGCCGGAAGGTTAGAAAAGCGCTGTATAACGGCAGTCCCATTTGCCATGAAACACAACCATATACAGTACAAAAGCACAATCACTTTGTGGTTGTTAGACATGTTCAACCCACATCCCAACTCCAACCTGCCGTTCATTTTCTACCATTTACATTTACGTTACATAACGCTAACGTTGTACCATTCTTAACACAGCCAATGTCACGTATATGCTTGAGACATGACTGAGGTTAGGGTTGGTGTTAGTGGAACGGCGGCCAGTCGGTGGCGCTGTGCAGTAAGTTACGTAAACTCTCTGACATGTCACAGATGCTCTGGCGACGCACGCTAGAGCCTATTGGGTCGTGTAGACCAGAGGTCTTCAACGTTTTTTCGGGCCAAGGACCCCTTGGCTGAACACAGCACCGCCTATCACATATGGTTTAACATATTTTATTTGCTGGGCCAACAATAACGTGTATATATATGTATATAAGTAACCCACTAACTACTATAATTATTTATGTATTATATATATTTATGTAAGTGTGGTATCAAATCATTTGGAGGACCCCCTGCAGTACCTCTGAGGACCCCCTAGGGGTCCCAGACCCCCTGTTGAAGACCTCTGGTGTAGAGCGTGTGCTCTCTACACTGGAGGAGTGGGGTTGGCGTCCCGGGTGGGACAGACCCGATTACACTAGGGATGGGACTGTGTTAACCAACTATGTACCGTGTCATCTCTCAGTTGCTGGAGTGTGCCCCCATGTGGCCTCAAGTGGAAGCGCTCTACCTCTCTGAAAATGACATCACACAACTTCACAGGTAACGTCATGACTAGGGCTCAAGGCCGTGGGAGGTAGGGGTGCGGAGGGAGCTGCAGCACCCCCTGTTGAAAAGGACATGCATGATGCCTGGGACTGCTGTAGGCTACTCTACTTATATTCATTTGTACTGCGTTTATTTTTAGTTTATTTAATAAAGCTTATATATATCATGCTGACACACAACGTCACAGGTAACGTGATGACGTCACACCACCTCACAGGTAATGTGATGACATCACACCACCTCACAGGTAACGTGATGACGTCATCACACAGTGCCGGGTTGAGTATTTTGGCCTTCCTGGGTGTTAATCCCCACGATGAGATGTTCCATTGTCGCTCATACGGGTGTGTGTGATGTGACGTGTTGGAGTAAAGGGAGTCGTTGTGTGCTAACAGGCCCCAGGATGTCCTGCAGTCTCTCAGAGTCCTGGACCTGACTGGAAACAAGCTAATGCATGACAGCCTCCTCTCCATAGCACACCTGCCCAGGTAAACCATAACGACATCATCACTATAACACACCTGCCCAGGTAAACCATAACGACATCATCACTATAACACACCTGCCCAGGTAAATCATGACAACATCACTATAACACACCTGCCCAGGTAAATCATGACATCATCACTATAACACACCTGCCCAGGTAAATCATGACATCACTATAGCACACCTGCCCAGGTAAATCATGATGACAATGGTGATGGTGGTGAGAAAGACAATATTACAGTTCTAATATATCAAACTATAATATTGTAATTCTAATATATTTGCAGCCACAGAAAACACAGTATATATATATATATGTATATATATAATGTAATTCTTCTATGTATGTTATATTCTTTACATTTACAGTGTAATTATTCTAATACATTTTTTAAAATGTGCAGTGGTCTCTTTATTATTTCCTTGGTTACAGTATATTCGACACCGATGCTCATATGTCTCTTTATTTGAGTTACGTTTAGTTAGTTTTTCCTGCATTCTAGTGATCACCTGCCTTGTTCTTGTCCACTCCTCTGCATCACGGGGGGGGACTGTGCTGTTGTCAGAGTTGTCCTACAAATCCAGGAATAACCTACTTATTTTTAGCACGTCTGGCAAACTGCTGTAGAGTTTAGAATGAGCTTCACTCTGCAGCCTGAAGGCACCAAAGATGCAACAACAATTCTTTACTTAATTTGCATGTTATTATCTTTGTCATCTGATCGTGTTTACTTGTTCTAGACTGGAGACCCTCAACATCTCAAGCACAGGATTGTCTTCCATGTGCTTCCACGATGTCCCTCCTGGTAACTCAACGCTCACACGTTAACATATACATTATTAGCAGAGAGAATGGAATTAACAGAGAGTGTACAACACTTCCGCATTATATTTGTGGAAAGGGGTTAGCGGTGGACTTTTCACCCTTTATGCAGACTAGAACTACCCAGCATTCCATGCGAGTCAAGGAGGAGGAGGAGGTCCACAGATTCCACCATACTATTGCCCCATTATTAATCTCTGGGGGCGTTAATTGGTATTTTGAGTATTTTACATTAATACCTATTAGTACCTACGGTCAATCTGAGGCCTGTACTTCTGCAGCAAACTGTTTTGGGGTAAATTGACTTTGTTCCAGGCCATGCATGGTGGACATAGCTGTCAGCCTCCACAGCAACATGCCGTTGGTGACACGCCCACTTAAGAGACCGAAAGCGTTCCATTTTTTCTTCCATTGAAATGCATTTTATTATTATTGTTGTTGTTATTACTATTATATATTACAGCTAGCTGGGATATTAATAGCATGCTAGTTTTATGTTATGAGTCTAAACCGCTTTAGGCAGTGACTAACCCAATTGGTACTTCAGGGAGAGGGCTGATATGACTTTCTTTCTGCAGGTGGTAAAACCTGCATGTTTCCTGCTTTACGCACTCTCATTCTGGAAAACAACTGTATCTCTGAGGTGAGAGTTCGACCAGAACACCAGGCAGAGAGTTACCTTTTAATTTACAGACTTTTAACACTGTGTGTGTGTGTGTGTGTGTGTGTGTGTGTGTGTGTGTGTCAGTGGTGTGTGGTAAATGAGCTGGACAAGTTGCAGAGTCTGTCTAAGTTGTCTTGTCGTCACAACCCCCTGCTGAGCGACGATGGGAACCCAGAGACCACCAGACAACTCCTCATAGCTAAGCTGGGCCAGCTGGACACTTTGAACCGTTATGAGGTCAGCTGCTGTGTTGTTGCGGCGTTGAGGTGGAATGACACGCACACACACACACACACACACAGACGTACACGCACACATGCACACGCACGCACACACACACACACAGACGTACACGCACACATGCACACGCACGCACACACACACACAGACGTACACGCACAGACGCACGCACACACACACACACACACACAGACGTACACACACATGCACACACACAGACGTACACACTCGCACACACGCACAGACACCGATGTACACACACATGCACACGCACACACAGACACACGCAGACGCACGCACACACACACTCACACACGCACACACACACTTACAGACACACAGACACACACACTTGCACGCACGCGCACGCACGCACAGACACACACACTCGCACACACGCACACACACAGACACAGATGTACACACACACGCACGCGCACACACACACGCAGATGCACGCGCGCACGCACGCACACACACACACACACAGGCAGACGCACGCACGCACAAATATCCATCCTTTGGATCTGTTGAACAGTAGTTTAGTTACAATGAAAGCCAATGTGACAGCCCCTTTAAAGCCCCATAGACATACTAGTTGTATGTGAGCTGGGGTTGTATGGCGGGGACGATATCAGCTACACTGAAGATTTGTTTTGCACCAGCTACATTTATATATTATTGTCTTTTAATTTAGTTTCAAGTTTCAACAAAAGCTGTCTCTGTGGTTAACCAGATTGTTGGCGTTGCCATGGGTACCAGTTAAAAGTTAGATAGAGGGCTGCTTCTCGACGAAAGCCGTGCTGCTGACCCTCGGTGCTGTCACTCTTGTGTCCTCGGTTGTCACGGTTGCATCAGATACAGCCTCAGGACCGTAGGGGGGCGGAGCTTGACTACATCAAGATGTTCGGGGAGGCGTGGCTTAAAGCAGGAGGCCACAGAGACCCTGAGAAGAACAGGCCGAGTCCCGACTTCACCAATGAGCACCCCCGATACCAGACCATCATAGAGAGTATGCGCGCACGCACGCACACACACACAAGCACACCTGCGCGCACGCACGCACACACACACACACACACACACGAGCACACCTGCGCGTGCGCGCACTGCGTGACATTTTTTTTGTTTCCTGACAGAATATGGTGCTCCAGAGGAGGGAGAGCTGAAGAGTCGAGAACCGGTCACCTTGAAGAATGAACTCATCAGTAAAGCACCGCCTCCTGTTTGGCTTCTGATTGGCTAACTGCTGTGTTCGTCTCGGAGCCCACACCCATGCACCTGTGTTCAGTATCAACATTTAGCATGGGCACCAGTGTTGCCAACTTAGCGACTGTGTCGCTAGGTTTAGCGACTTTTCAGACCCTCTTAGCGACTTTATTTTTAAAGAGCAACTAGTGCTCTGCTAAAAAATATTTGGTGCACACACATACACACACACACAGGTATAGCATTAGCTAAATTGAATAGGTTTTTGAAAATTACGTTAACGGTACTTTTGGTGTTTAGTGGGTCTCTAAATAGATTAGTCCTCTATAGGTGGGTCCTGGCACCAAACATTTTGACTTCGCAATGCGTTTCAATGTGTGGGGGGTGGAGCTTCTCAGGGAGTTTGTTTTGATTTGAGCTTGAAGTTAGCAAGTGTGCTGGACAGTGACGGACTAACCCTGCCTTATAAAAGCCTGTACACCTAAACCCTGTATCTGTCAGCTCACGTTAATGTCACCTGTCCATCAGGTGTGACATTCATGTGTCCAGAGGCGCCAGACAGAAAGCCCGTCGTCAAGAAGTTGCCAGGTAATGTAGTAGTAACTAAAAGTTTGTTTTCGTACCAACATTAACACACGCTGACTGCTTATATCAGTTATAATTCTGTCCATTTTGCAAACAAAATGGACAGAATTATTATTTCTGTCCTTATTATTTACGTCATACTCACTCCTTTCTCAGTATGACTGGGATGTAAGTGCAACACCACACTTACATCACAAAATACACATTGTTATTTTGTGATGTGAGTGTGGTGTTGCACTCCCTGTGCTATGCAGAAATGGTTTGTTTGTTTGTTGCTTTTAGTTTTTGGGTGATATTATATTGTTTATTGATATGTGTGTATTTCAGCTTCCATGGATGTCCACAAGGTCAGAGGTCTCCTGTACAGACTGCTGAAGGTCCCTGGAGCAGAGCTGAAGCTTTCCTACACCAGCTCCAAGGTAGTCTCAGCCTTTCATTAGCACTACGTCACCTAGGCAACTCTGTGCTGAACGTCTGATACATAAAAAATGTCGTAAACTCGACACGGGACTCTCGAACTTTCAGGAAGTAATACTGTCGATATCCATTGGCTGTTCGCATTGTCAATCACAAGTATGTCTCTGTAATTTCCGGTGCAACAATAGCACAGTGAGTGCGTTATTTTATGTAAAAATGTATAATGTATGGTTTGTGTGTGTGATGTTTGTCCTGTCAGAGGGAGGGTATAGAGGTGGAGATCAATAACGACATGAAGCCCCTGAAGTTCTACTCCATCGAGGATGGCGACACAGTTCTAGTCCGCTGGTCCTGAACAACAGCCAGATGAAGACCACAACATCAGGCTCTTCCTGGGAGTTGGGGGGGGATTAATTAAATAATTAAATGCAGTAACAAAGTACATCTGTAAAAAAAAATGAAAATAAATGATTTTACGTTTTCTGTTGTTTTACTTAACTTGAAAAATGTCTCAAAATATAAGTAAAATGTTTTAGGGAAGCTTTGTAGAATGTTACAGGTGGTCATATCTGTATAGCTTTCCAACATCGATTGGCCTGGCTCAACAATTCTGTCAGTACTGCTGTTATTTTTACATAAATGGGCTACTATGGATTATTTTACTTATTTCATTTTATAAATGTTTTGCCTCCAAGATTTTGAAAATCTAAATATACTATTTGAATAAAAGTTTTTTTTAAATGTTTTTCATAAATGCAGTTTTTATTTTCTAAGTATTAAGTCATTAAACATGTCACTGAAAGATAAAGTGCGGTGTGGTTGGTGCATGCTATAGCCTTGTGAGACCATCATGATCTGACTTTGAGAATTGGGAGAGTTTAGATATTGTGGTGTTACCGTTTCAGGCCGGTAAATGTGTTGCCAATCAGCGTCGTACTGTTCTACTTAAAAACACATCGAGTCGAAAACGTCTAAATACGATATATAGCATCAGTTTTATTAGAATTTATTAGAAGAGCAAAGGCTTTTCCTCTATGGAAAATATGCTTTTAATCTTCTCCCAGTTTTTCAACTGCAAAAGTGGATAACAACAGTATTTGAAAGCAGGTGCCCATTTAAAACCGCTCCAAAGGACGGCTCCCAAGATGGATGTGCCCTTACGGTACGGTCTTATTAATAGACCGAGTCAGGTTAGCAGATAGCTAGGTATACTGTATTTTAAGACAAAAGAAGGCATACATTACAATCCTAATTAATAGAACATAGAATATACAATGAAAAATGCATTTAATATAACATTCATTGTTGGATAAAAGAAGCGTTAAAGAAACTACCGGTATGTATTATCTTGTCTGCCACTAGATGTCACTCTAAGCACCAGCATCTCAGATTAAAACAAATAGTGTCCACACACACACACGCACACACGCACAAACATAAATGCCTGGTCTGAACAGGAGAAAAATCAATATCAAATAAATATTTGGTGTGACCACATTTTGCCTTCAAATCAGTATCAAGTATTCTTCTGTTCTGTGGCTTTAGGTAGCCTCCATTGCTTCTGTATCTGTGTGTCATCCAAACAGACTCGATGATGATGATTAGGAGATCAGGACTCTGGAAGCCATATCACTTTTGAGACTCATTGTTCATTAAATACTGTTCTTAATGACTTTGATGTATGTTTTCCTTTATTGTCATATAACTGCAGACTAACGTTTGTGCCAATCAGAGGCCTCCCTGATGTTGCATGGTGGATGTATATCTTCCTTCTCATTCTCACCATTGAGAAGGCCATTCATTCTGTCCAAATCCCCCAACTCCATTTGCAGAAATGCATCCGCAAACTTAAAAGAAACGTACACTGTGAATCAGTCTTTACTGCACATGATGTCGGAGGTATTACTTTTTCGGCTGCAAATCTTCATGAAGACCACTTCTGACCAGACTCGTCCGGACATCACACGTAGGTTACTATGCGTTACCAAATGTTTTTTTACTTCTGAGGCTGAGCTGATGGCGATTGTGCACGGAAGAAAGCATGATGTGACTACGTTTGGTGTCTGTACTGTCATCAACTGTTTCTTTATGCTTATTCAAAAGATCTTGGCCAACGCATCTGGCAAGCCATGTCTGCCTTGAAATGTCTATCAGAGAGGCCTTGCTGATGTAGTGTTGACTACTATGTATAAGTATCTTGTTGGCAGTAAATTGTCTTCAGCAACCTCACGGCTCAGTTTGGCTGTTGCTTGCCGGTTTATTCCACCTACATGTGTTTCCATTTGTTAATCGTTGTGTTTCAACATATATTACATTGATCAATACTAGAATTTACAGTATTTGGTATACTTGTTAAATCATTGGTGCTTTTGATGCACTTGCTGTATCTGGACCTGACTAGAATGGTGGACTGAATGCTATCCACTGAAGCCAGTGCATGATCAATAAGGATTAGGGATGGCACCGACACAATACTGAGATCAGAAATCGGTCCGATACTAACTTAAATAGCTAGATCGGTATCGGTGACAATTGGAAAGTTGTAACCGATCCATGGGGCTAATCCAATTAAATTAATTTACACACTTAGGTCTACTGTCAAGGATCAGCCATGTCTAACCTACCCAGGCCACGCTATCAACAAGTCCTAAAATAGAGATTGGCTGTGATTTATGTTGCAACTTAACTTAAAACTTAATTTAACACTGGAATCTAATCGGTACTCGGTATCGGCCGATACCCAAAGCGCCGGTATCTGTATCGGTATCGGGAATGAAAAAACGTGATTGTTCCATCCATAATAATAATTGTCTCAGTTCTTCCTGTGCTTACACAGAGACCCACTGATAGATCTTCCTGCGCCGAGAGGCACAATTAAGTGTTTGATTGTGCCGAAGGTTTTGGCTACTAATGCTTTATGCTAAGGCTTTATTGTAATTTTTCC
Source organism: Amblyopsis hoosieri (assembly GCA_027564755.1). NCBI lineage: Eukaryota > Metazoa > Chordata > Actinopteri > Percopsiformes > Amblyopsidae > Amblyopsis > Amblyopsis hoosieri. The sequence continues at coordinate 25,832 of JAODUE010071608.1, read as the reverse complement.
GGGATTTACGATAACGATAAATGCTATAGTTCTTTTTTAAGTAGGCCTAGGCTATAGGCAACTCAACAAACATTCCATTGTTTGTCAGCATAACTAAGGTTATGAGATGTAGGCTAAGCGGTGATGTCTTCTAATTTGCACCGTATTTTTGACATCATCATCAACTGGACGTAGGAATATCGTCATGTCTTTCCTGTCATTAACAGTGTTGGGCAAGTTACTCAAGAATTGTAATAAGTTACTAGTTACTTATTACTCCTTCAAAAAGTAATACAATTAATTTACTTATTACTGGCTATTAAAAGTAATTAGTTACGTTACTAGTTACATTACCATATTCCTTTCACAATCACTACCCTGCCTCGCGCCTTCTGACCAATGACAACCTGTGTAGCCAGCTCATTTTAGAATTGAATCTTCTTTATTGGAACAATAATGAACCTTAGGAGTCAGCAATCAGCCAAAGTGAAAACATTACAGCCTCTCAAACCAGATGATTGGACAGGCTGGTTCAATTAGCCTACCCTAAGTTTGCTATAAGACCAGAAACCTTGTTCTTGTAACGCAGTAATGCAGGATTACTTTGATTAGTAATTGTAATATTATTACCGTTTTGGTAGTAGTTACACTACTATCCATTAATCCATTCATCCATCCATCTTCTCCCGCTTATCCGGAATCGGGTCGTGGGGGCAGCAGCTCCAGCATGGGACCCCAAACTTCCCTTTCTCTTTCCACATAGCAAACTCTGACTGGGGGATCCCGAGACGTTCCTACCAGTCGGACGTGCCTGGAACACCTCCCCAGGAAGGCACCCAGGGGGCATCCTTACTAGATGCCCGTACCACCTCAACTGGTTCCTTTCGACGCAAAGGAGCAGCGGCATCTACTCTTGAGTTCCTTATGGATAGCTGAGCTTCTCACCCTATCTCTAAGAGAGAAGCCAGCCACCCTTCTGAGAAAACCCATTTCGGCCGCTTGTACCCGTGATCTTGTTCTTTCTGTCATGACCCATCCTTCATGACCATAGGTGAGTGTAAGAACAAAAATTGCCCGGTAGATCGAGAGCTTTGCCTTCCGGCTCAGCTCTCTTTAAAGCGATTGCAATATCGCTCCCGCTGCTCCGATTCTCCGGCCAATCTCCCGCAAACAAGACCCCGAGGTACTTGAACTCCTTCACTTGTAGGGGCACCCAAACCTCTCCACCACGATAAGGTGATGGTTCCCGTAGAGGCAGTTACACTACTAGTTACTGAAAAATAATGTAATAATATGTTACAGTAACTACTCACTTACTGCCCAACACTGCTCATTAATCATTAGCCTACCATCCATCTGTGCGCGCATTTAACAACGTGATTTACGACGCTGTCGTACCTCCTGCAACTTCTACCTCCCAGATCCACTTAATCAATCAGATGGTTTCACAAATGTAGCATATTATGCATATATTGTTTTTATTAGTTTATTTGCCTACTGGGGTAATTTGATTGAAAGAAAAACAACGTGTCGGCATCGGTATAGCTCACTGATCTTGATGTGCCTCATTTGTATTCCTGCGGCGCTGTTCTTGAGATGCTCCCTACCCCTCCCCCCAACGCGCACACCTCGCCCCAGCCGCGCAACAGCAGCAGCAGCAGCAGCGGCGGCAGCGGCAGCGGCAGCGCATGGGAGTAGCGGAGGAGGACGAGCCGTCTGCAGATCTCGGGACCTACCGCGAAGAAGAAGCACCCGTCCGCCCGGTCGCTGCAGGGTTAGCATGAGCTCCCACGGCGTGTGATGGAGGTGCTCGTCTCGTAGGGAGCGGTGTCGTGGCGTCGCGTCGCGTGAGAGGACCCGTCTCGAAGACAATCGAAGGATGACGCCGCTGCTGTTGCTCGCGCTCCTGTGGCGCGCGGCGCTCTGCGGCTCCCCGAGCGTCCAGATCGGTAACGGCTTTCTTCCTTCGTCCGTGTGTTTGCCGTGGGCCCGAAAGTCTCGTCCGTCTCTCTTCTCGTCCATAGGAAAGAAATGAAATGAGGCGTTCGCTCATTTTCCCCTGTTTCTGTCCATGTCCCAGCTGACCGAGGGCCTCGTGGTGTGGCAGGCAGGCAGGCAGGCAGGCAGGCAGGCAGGCAGGCAGGCAGGCAGGCATGTTGGCGCTGCAGTGGATGGATGATTTAAAACATTATTTTGTTAAAATTCCTAGTTAGGCATGGCAACGATTAGTAGCACCGTGTGCCGCGTGAAAGTGCGCGACCGCATGTGTAGCCTGCGAGAAAGATTGACGGTGTAAGTGACAGATGCAGAGCGGCGAAATGGTCATGATTCGCCGTTGTTTAAGCAGAGTCTTGCAGGTATCAGGCAGTCATTTTTAGAATTAGTGCTAAAATGGGAGAGATGGCCCATTTCCCTCCCTCGTACTCTGTGGGTGCTTAGATTTTGTAATAACTATTTCTTATACTTGTTTGATCCTCCCAGGTGTATGCCTATTTTCAACAGATTTCTAAATATAGACGAAAAACCATAATGGCCAATTGAATACATTTCGAATGATGTGAATTTATTGAATAATAACATCTGTTCCCTTTTGCAGCCTACAGATAACATATTTCTGAAGAGGGCTATTGACAGATATGGTTTGACTATGCTGCAGTTTTTACTGCAATTACAGAATTCAGCCATGTTAGCAATCCTGCTTGTTGCTAAGTAACTGGTGATTCCATGCCAGTATGTGGATATTTTGGAATATTGGGCATTTAGCACAGATATGTGGTCGGGGGCAACATACAGAACTATTGCACACACTTCCTAGAAATCCATTTACTGCATATTAATTAAGTGTGACATATTTGACCCATATTGATACATTTCTGTTTGAGCAGGCTCTAGTCTAGATGATTATCTTCACTAAGCTCTGTCCACAATGACACACTCATTTGGCTGACAATAATAATGATGTGCAATAAAATAGAATAAAAAGATTATCCAATACATATACATGCTGTAATAGTATATGTTTTTATTAATTTGCTGAAATGCAGTAAAAGAGGAATGTTAGAGCACTGTCAATTTCTTTACCTAAACATATATTTGAACTTAAAAGATAAACCACTGGTCCATAACATGGTATATGCTTTAGGACTTGACTAGCTTCCTTACCCTCAAGTCCAGAAGCTGACCTTCAGAATGGTATATTCTGTTTGGTTGGGTTTAAATGCCCACTACCGTAACTCTTGAGATGGAGGTATTTTTGACCATTAGGGTTAACATTGGAACAGCTGACAAATCTATGCCAGTAGGTGTCAGTATACACTCTTTTTGGAAGACTGCTTAGTGGATATTTAATTAGTGAGCCCAAATATTGTTTTTGCCACCTATTGGCTTTCACTGAATCTCAACTTAAATCCGCATCAATTTGTGAGGCTAGACAAAACCCTAATGAATACCAGGAACGCTATATCCAGCATCGTACAATACAACTAAACCGTAGCCTGCATTTATAAGAAACAATGGAACCTGAAGGTAGTTGAAATTAATGTAGCAGCAAATTTGTGGGCCTCACCTGTGATCTATCAAGATCACAAGAGGAAAAACAACATATATTTTGCTCTTTATTAAACAAATCTAAAGCGTTATGCGTGCTTAAGCAAAGATAGCAAAGCTGCAAGAGAAGATGGTCACAGTAGGTGTGTCTGGCATGTTATCGTATGAATGGGTAGGGTTATAATAGTTATATAACCACGTATTTGACTTGCAAGATGCTATTTGTTTCCTGCCACAAGAATTTATTTTCCTAAATCTGGCAGCTGCTTACTGACATTAAAACATTACCTTATCGTGGGGGGTTTCTTTACCTGTACAACTGAATGGCTGCCAATTGTGTTTGAGTAATGTTATACAATACAGCATAGCATGTATTTTGTCCTTAGAGTTTATTAATTTGTGTGTTAAGTTTTATGTTTTAAGCAGATGCAACATAATGTAAACTGACTGCTCCAACAAAATAGAAATAGAAGCCCAGCCTTGTTATTAGTCTGGTTCCATAAATAAAGCTCAGTATTTATTGAGTTTCTACACATGTCAAAAGGTTCATTAAAAGTGTTAAATACATTGTGTTAATTTGTCAGCTGAATGGGGTATTTTTCTCAGCTATCTTAAATCTGTAATCATAATTGAATTACATCCGTCGCATTGGTGCCAGTAATGCTTGGCAAATATAAATAATAATGTGTGAGATGGCACATGTTTTTGTTTTGTTTACTGCTATATACAGTACATTGTTATTGTTTGGAAATGTTCCTGTGCTTGGAAATATGAGTATGACTATATAGCATTCCGGTTCAATCCAGATGAATCTAATGAATCAGGAATTGACTTATGTTGTATTATTTATGATTATAGTTACGAGGTGCATTTACATTTGCATTCAGATACGCAAGGTCACAAGGTAAACATTTGGCTACAGATGTATTTCTCCAATATTCCTACTTATTCCCACCATTACAAATTGATTTGCATTGTTTTTAGTTTTTATTTTAACAAAAAGACACAGGCATGGAGGCATTTCACATTTGCATACTGGCATTCATGGATCCTGGCTTGTGATGGAGTACAACTGTAGAGGCTTAACTTTTTGGTGGAAAAACATATTTATCTCAAAAAGTTTGGACACACTTTCTCATTCAATTGAATGAGAAAGTGTGTCCAAACTTTTGGCCTGTACTGTGTGTTTTAAGGGTCTACCAACTATTGTACTCGCTCTACTAACAAGTAGAAAGCAGAACTCAAGTTTGAATCTGAAATTTGTGAAATTCAAAGAAGGTTACAGCTTAGCACCCTGCGCCCATGACAACCATGGATGTGACTGGTCAAAGTAGTTAGTGTAGGTATAGGGGCATTGTGGGTAAATACTCCTTTATATTAAGTGTTATGCTAATTAATTGTGTATATTTGAGTTTTGCGAACCACTTTAGGTTTGTTAATTATATCTGAGGTCATTGCCTGTGGATGCGTTTGTGTTGGTGACGTAATGGACATAAATCCTTTGCTACAGCTAAGTTTGTACAGCATGCTGTACATGTATGCACATACTTTTATTTGTACTTATCCAGAGTAATTGACCTTTCCCAAGCCCCGCCCCCTCACTTGTCCTACCTAGTTACTGTTACTAGGTAGGACAAAACTATTACAGCAAAACAGACAGTTGAAGGGAGGTTGTCAGATTCAAAAAATGCTCAACTGTTATTGGAGGACATGCAAAAATGGGGCGGGGCTTGGGGAAAGGTGAATTGAATAAGTAGTTGATTAAAGTGAAAGCACGAAGGAGCAACTCATGCTCATGGATGATGGATGATTGTGTGTCAGAATCAAACACACACGTGTTTTTTTGATTGGGAGTCGACCACACAAACCCCTATAGGCCATCTGTTTTGGCATGAGGGGCATATAGACCGCTAGACTTGTGTCAGACGCCAGATACCCTTGGTGAATGCGGTCTGGCCCTACTGGGCGTAGACCCCTGGTTGATGTGTAAAACTATTGGAGCACCCTTTAACCAATCGCCGTTGCTGCAACTGTTCTAATCGCCTCATCTAGCTCTACCACCATTTGGAAACACGCTTGTCTTCAACGTCTTCTCACTTACAGGGGGGCTGTGAAAACGCTAAAGCGAACAGGGTTTCCACTATTGTTAAAGTTTTAACGTTAACATCAAGCTAAGGACCCCTTGGCTGTTAGAAACATGGCAGAGGGACCCCCTATCGCAAATATAATATTTTGTTGCTGGGTCAACAATGTGTAGGGCAGTTTATGGTGCCATGTTTAATAGTACTGTGTAATGGTGTAGCCTACTGTATACAATGCTAAGCCATTACAATAAATATTGACAGATTCATATATTTATAGCTAGTTTGTAGTTACAATATATTCATGTTTATATTTTGTGACATTTATTTGGGCTCAAATATTTTGAAGGACGCCCTGCAGTACCTCTGAGGACCCCCGAGGGGTCCTGGAACCCCTGTTGAAGGCCTCTGGACTAGAATAAAGCATTTACACATTTCAACGTTTATCAAGAGTTTTTGAATGCTATGGTTTAAATAAATATTTATTAACAGGTTAAATGTGATTTCTTGAAATAATGAATCTACTGGGCAGCTTAAGCAGAATTTTATTTCAGAATTGCAATGCATTACATTCCAGTGCCTGTCATTCCAATTCAGCCTAAAACAAGATAGGCTAAGTTAAGTACGTGTTGTTTTTTTTTGTCCCTGTGGGGGAGATGTGTCCTCTGCTTTTGACTCAACTCTATAGGAGCAGTAGGCAGCCACTCTGTGGCACAAAGGGACCAGCTCCAGTTCTACTGCCGGTGCCTTGCTTAAGGGAAATGCCATGGAAATAACATTATACATATCTTTTATTCCCCTGGGAAAACCTAGAGCATCCAGCGGAAACCCATGTGGTTAAATGGGTTCCTCCTGTTAAAGCTAATTGCTAGTCTACTAAGGAAACCCACACTAGTAACTAAAGAATGCGCCATGCAAATGTGAACTCCACAGAAAAGACCCATTCAGTTCCAATCTGGTTTGAACCCAGGACTTATCTGTGCGGCAGCAGTAACCCCTGCTCCTTCATGATACCGTGGGATGGTTCAAATGCACAGGCAATCAGTGCATTATACTGAATTTACTCTGCATCATTCATCAGAAGATAAATTATCAATTAGATTAGTGCTATATATGGAAAGTATTAAGGGATTTCACAGTCGAAGGTGTTTTCTCGAACATTTGTTTCACTGTATTTTCAGATGCAGTAAATGCAACATCTATTCAAAGTCATCGATTAATTAAATAAGTTATTAAGTATTATTAATTAAGTGATTAGATCATAATTTAGTTATTAAATTATCTGGATTTCAATATTGACCAAAATAATAATGATTATGATTTTTTCCATAATCGAGCAGCCCTACTCAATACTATAACCACTGATGTTTGCCGTTTGTTTTGTATTGTTTTAATCTACACCTTTTCATTTCTCGTCTGTTTCTGTGTTTGTCAGGTGGTTTGTTTCCCAGGGGGGCAGATCAGGAGTACAGTGCGTTCCGAGTGGCCATGGTTCAGTTTGGGACAGCAGATTTCAGACTGACGCCACATATAGACAACCTAGAGGTGGCGAATAGCTTTGCTGTCACTAACTGCTGTAAGTATGTGTATCCATGTGTGACTATGCATTTCACTGGATCAACATGTTCATTTAGTTGACGCATTGGGCAACAGAAGCAATGTTTTAGTTGAGGATAACATTGCTTTGCTTGCAAGATGATTAATTCGGAGTCAAACTTAGAAACACTAAATCTATCTCAAGGAATATGCTAGGCTAACTGTTACGGTGCTAACGTTATCATTGTATTCATGGTAGTTATGATGTATAATGAAGGAATGAATGTAGATTGCTGATGAATGAATGGAACTTTCTGGCAAATGTACAGTAGTAACACCAGTAATGTGTGTGTGTGCGTGCGTGTGTGTGTGTGTGTGTGTGTGTGCGTGCGTGCGTGCGTGCGTGTGTGTGTGTGTGCGTGTGGGTGGGTGTGTGTGTGTGCGTGCAGGGTGCTGCTCACTCAGCTGTGTGGTGCTGTCACCTCCTCTTCTCATGCAGCTCCTCTGCCCTACATACAGACACCTCCTTCTGTATCCACGCCTCCCTTCACACACACACACACACACACACACACACACACACTCACACACATACACACACACACACAGACACACGCAGGCAAACACACGCACACGCACACACGCACACGCACACGCGCACACACACACATACACACACACACACACTCAATCCTTTTCTCTATTATCTAGTACTATTAATGAATTCTGTCCCACAACACGTGGCATGTTAGGCAGGTTGTAGAACACAGTTCAAGGGCCACGCCCAACTTTGTGTCTGGAATATGCCTTGAGGTTGAGCAGGAACAAACGCATAACACAAGGGTTGGTGCCATTGAAGATCAATGGGGACCTACTTTAACTATCGTTAACATAGACATGATTGAACCTTGAAGCATTTTTAGATGCTGCATGTTGTACATTTCGATATTCTGTCTGCCTTGCGTCTTACATTTAAACTTACAGTTGCGAAAAAATGTAAGAGACTTCTGCATTTTCTTTTAAATGTATAAGTATATATATACACAGTAAATTCAAAAAAATATAAAACATATTTGAATATATATATATAAATTGACATGATATATTACATTACATGTATGAATAGTAAGTGGGACAGTCTTCATCTCTCTCTCCATCTCTCTCTCCATCTCTATCCCTCTCCATCTTTATCTCTCTCCATCTCTCTCTCCATCTTTATCTCTCTCCATCTCTATCTCTCTCTCTATCTTTATCTCGCTACATCTCTCTCTCTCTCTCTCTCTCTCTCTCTATCTTTATCTCGCTACATCTCTCTCTCTCTCTATCAATCAATAAATTAGCTTTATTGGCATGAAAGTTCAAAGACATTTCTCTCTTCCTCTCTTTCTGTGTTGTCAAGTTTCACTAGTCCACCAAATGGCTTTTAAGTAGTCAAACGGTACACAATAAATTATAATAGATGACACTACTATGATTTCCATGGGCTAGGATTTTGTACCATCACATTTTCCACTAACCAAATAAAGGAAATACATTTGTGATGCTTTGCTTGTTCAGCGTTAGGAGTTTATAGTTACAGTAATAGTATTATGGTACATGCCTGTGCCAGAAACGTTGATGATCTTTAAATACCTTATCTAATGTATCTAAATTATTTTTAAGAATGGTTGCAAACTGTTCTATGAAGTAAGCGCTAATCATGCATTATCATTAGCTATTTTAGATGCTATCTATAAGAATGTATAGTATAAGAATTGAATACATTTTTATAAAGATCTCTTCATAACTATTAGCTTATTTGTGTTTGACTGTTTTGGCTATGCTAAGCGAGAACCCCTGAGCTAGCGTACATTTTTGATCAGTTGGACATTGTTGTTAGGTAATGTGATGAATTATGACCCCCCCCCCCTGCCCCCCTTTACACAGTTTGTTCCCAGTTCTCCAGAGGAGTCTACGCCATCTTTGGTTTCTACGATAAGAAGTCAGTCAACACCATAACGTCTTTCTGCGAGACGCTGCACGTCTCGTTCATTACGCCCTCCTTTCCCGTGGAGGGCATGAACCAGTTCGTTCTCCAGATGAGGCCTGACATCAAAGGACCCCTGGTGTCACTAGTGGAGTACTACAAGTGGGAGAAATTTGCATATCTCTATGACAGTGACAGAGGTATTAAAAATATGATATATTATTTATAGTAGAAGTAATGATAATATTGTTGTTGTAGGCAAGGCACTTTATTTATATTGCACATTTCATACATGGTACAGATTCAATGGGCTACGCTTTACATACAAATCTGTTACACAATACAAATGATTTAGATAATGCGTACAATGTTATTCAATTGAAAGAATTACAGAATAAAATACTAAGAAAATAAATAAATACAAATAAATAAATAAAAAATTATAAAACTTGTGGCAGCATAGCATACGTCAAAGTTAAGGTGTGTAGTTCCACAGAAGGCAGTGGAGAAATTAATTTTATTTAATTGCAGAACTGTAAAAAAAATAAGTATTATTTATTTATTGATTCACATACATTGGGGCACATGTAGCCATAGTAACCATACTATGTAATCCATACTACTATGTAATCCATACATGTTTGACTGGGCAACATTGTGCATGTGTGTGCTATGTGCTGGAACAGGTCTGTCTACTCTTCAAGTCATTCTGGACACTGCTGCAGAGAGAAAATGGATAGTCACCGCTATCAATGTAGGAAACCTGAAGGATGAACGAAAAGATGAAGCCTACCGTTCGCTGTTTCAGGTAAAGACCTGATTAATAATCACGTTAAAGGGAGGCACGCTTTGTTGTTGCAAGTAGCCCCAGTCTATGGGAGCCTTTGTGGTTCGTTTACATGTTGTGGTCTGTTTGTGTGGGTGGCAGTGGCACAGGTGCAGTAGATCAGGTTAGCCATTGGTTTGATGTGTTCTAGGGCTGGCCCCAAATATTCGATTATTCGGGTATTCGTTCGTTGGGTTTGTATTCGATTTAAATATTGGGATTTCAGTATTCGTTTTTTCACATTATGCATGCATGTTTTCCCATTAATCCCTACTGTTTCCATATAAACCCACATGTTGAAATGTAATTGCCTGCCCTACACTGTGTCATCAGAAAACCTGATTGCAATTGGCTCTGTTTGTAAGAAGAGAGCGAGGCTAGTCATTCAACACACACTCTTATTGGTTAATACAGGAGGTATTTGCTATAGTGTGTTTAATGGTGTTTTTGAGAAAAAGTATTCGAATACTCGTTCGGAAATACCATCAAGTATTCGAAACCTGTAAAATGGTATTCGGGACAACCCTAATATGTTCCTTCCTGGATAAGCGTTGAGGTGTCCCTGAGCAAGACACAGCTCATAATCATAATGTTTAGCAACAATCTCGTCTATAGGTGCTTTAATTAAGTGAATCGTGGTTTCACGTTGTTTTGACAGCAGATGTAAAGTGTGTAGTTTGTGTATTATATCTATGTATACAGTAGTGAAGACCACTGTTGTACCTGAAGGTGAGGTTAACATCGTGTTGTTGTATTTTCCTGCTGTATTCAGGACCTGGAGACTCGTAAGGAAAGACGAATCATCCTGGACTGTGAACAGGACAAAGTCAAAGACATAATGGAGCAGGTTGGCATCAAATCCTACAACACTACCACCACAAATCCTCTGCATTATTGAGGTTTAGCGCAAAATGAGTCTCTGACATAAAATATTTAAATGTACTCTTGCATATATTGTCTGGAAAAAAACCCTGGTTATAACAGAATTGCTTCATAACCTGCGGCGCTTGCATCACTATCCCTGTAATTTATTCTACAGTTAAAGGCAGGGTCATTCTTGCTAACTTCCAGCTCAATTCAAAACAGTGTCGCTCCGCGGTCCTCTGCTGCGCCGCCTCACACATCGAAACACATTGTGAAGCAAAGCGTAGCGCTACGGCTTCGTTGATACGAGCGGTGTTCGCCCCTTTGTTTATGTTCCTATTTACGGAGCCAGCGCAGTGTAGAAATATCCTATCAAATTCTTCTTTTAACACGCACAGAGAACGAGAATAGATATTTGTTGAATTTGACAAAAGGTGTTTAATCTTTCATTTAGCGTTCAATAGCTGACTATACCTTTAAATTAGAGTTGTGGATTAATGTTTAATGCGTTTTTTTTTTTTTTTTTTTTTGCCATCAGGTGATCACAATTGGCAGGCATGTAAAAGGGTATCATTACATCATTGCTAACCTGGTAAGTTTTTGGAAGGAATTTATATTTGCCTTGACTAGTACAGAGATAATTATCTGGCACACCTGGGCATTATCTGAATATGTCACAGCAGGACACTGTGAATGTGTGTGTGCGTGTGCGTGTGCGTGTGCGTGTGCGTGTGCGTGTGCGTGTGCGTGTGTGTGTGCGTGTGCGTGTGCGTGTGCGTGTGTGTGTGTGCCACAGGGCTTTGTAGACGGCGATCTCTCTAAAATCCAGTACGGAGGAGCCAACGTGTCCGGCTTTCAGATCGTAGACTTTGATGACCCGGTGGTGGCCAAGTTTGACCAGCGGTGGGAAGCTATGGAGGAGAAGGAGTACCCTGGAGCAGACACCAGGATCAGAGTAAGGTCACATCATTCATCACAATGTGTTTCAATGGCCCTGGGCAGCCCCCCTAGTTCGGTGGGTCCCACGTTGCCTGGAAACAGAGTGAGAAGGAAAACGACTCCTAAGTAGAGCTTGTAGACTAGTAGGAGATCTCTGCCCGAACCGGGTCGGTCTTTATTTCTCACTTATTTCACCAGGCAAGTCGGGTTCAGGATGAATTTATAATATGCTGCGTGTTTAGTAGCATAGGCCTCTATATTAGCATCTCTTGAGTCAGAGCTTACAGTTCAGGTCTGTTTCAGCCGATTGAAGCCCGTAGCGTAGCCTATCTTTCCCCCTCCCTGATAGAGAGAAACGCTAAATTGGATGCTGCTTAGGAGGTGAACATACTTAGAAATGTATTTGTTCCAAGCCATTTTCATTAAGAAATAACGTTGAAAACATTAGAATTACTCCTGTTCTTGCCTAATTAACCTCTCCTACAATACGATTTTTAAAATAATGCGGAGAAGATTGGCTGCATCGCTGTGCTTGTTTACCATTTCATGACAACTATAATTCCCTTAGCTCTTGGTTCAACATCGTAGCGAAAACAACTTTTCTCTTTTCTTTTAATCACTATCTAGAAAGCTGTTCAATGTACCATTTAGTTATTTAATCATAAAATTAGGTTTAGCACTAAATTAGTCAGCGTAGAGCTGAGGTGTCTGCACCATCTGGTACGCACTGCGATGCATTGAAAATGTTAGAATGACTCCATCATTCTAACATTTTCAATTTTATTTATTCATGAAAACTTCCCAGGCCCGTATCTACATGTTGCGCCTATCAATGTTCTTGCCTATCAACTTATCCTACAATATAACATTCAGGATGCATCTCTGCTTTTGTTTATCATTTCTATGACAAGTGGCGTGTTATTTCCTTAGTTCAACATAGCGACAACAACGTTTCTCTTTTCTGTTAAATCACTATCCAGCATGCAGTTCAACATCATTGATTAGTACCAAATGAGTAAGTAGCACTCAGCTCTGTGCCATCTGATACGCACAGCGATGGTCACCGACTGGGAAAGTTGTAGAAAAAACATTGGGCTTTAATAGGGTTCGGGCTGCAGAAAGCCATACATATGCGGGTTCGGTTCGGTCTCGAACAGAATTGTTTCAGGCTCGGTCCATGTCGGGTTCAAATTTTCAGGCCTGATTAAAGCTCTTATCCTAAGCAACTATTAAAACATAAACAAATGAATGAAACAAAGTTGATGTGCCCCTTATTTTAACTGGCTAAGCCTGCCGCTTTTCTGCCCCTTTCCCTGCAAGCCTCTTTGCACCCCGCAACAAGTTTTAATGCAATGTGCTAAACTGTGTGTGTTCATATAGCTGGTGAGTGTTTCTGATGTATGTGTGTGTGTTTATTTTACAGTACACATCAGCTCTGACGTATGACGCTGTCCAGGTGATGACGGAGGCGTTCCGCTTCCTCCACAAGCAGCGGATAGATATGAGTCGCCGTGGGAACAGCGGTGACTGTCTGGCTAACCCTGCGGTACCCTGGGCCCAGGGCGTGGAAATAGAACGAGCGCTTAAACAGGTGACATACTGTAGTTCTCCCTTTAAACAGGAGACCTAATTTAATTCTCCCTTTAAACAGGAGACACACTGTAGTTCTCCCTTTAAACAGGAGAGACACTGTAGCTCTCCCTTTAAACAAGAGACACACTGTAGTTCTCCCTTTAGTCTTAAACAGGAGAGACACTGTAGCGCTCCCTTTAAACAGGAGACACACTGTAGCTCTCCCTTTAAACAGGAGAGAAACTGTGGTTCTCCCTTTAATCAGACGTGCTGATAACATAAGAAAAGAGAGACTACCTTTTTAAAATACAGTAATAACATTAAATGGTGGAATTTGTTCAGGTTTAGACATTGTTAAGCAATTCCTATTAAAATATTGCTACTTCCTCCATGCTGGCATTACTAGTGTATATGTAAGAAGTCTAATGTGTGTGTGTGTGTGTGTGTGTGTGTGTGTAGGTTCGTGTGGATGGCTTAACAGGGAACATTCAGTTTGACCAGTATGGTAAAAGGGTTAACTACTCGGTCACCATCATGGAGCTGAAGAACAACGGGCCTGTCAAGGTAAATAACACGTAACCAGGCAACACGTACTGTACGGGGTCATATGCTACATCCACACGTAACCAGGCAACATGTACTGTACGGAGTCGTATGCTACATCCACACGTAACCAGGAAACACGTACTGTACGGAGACTTATGCTACATCCACACGTAACCAGGCAACACGTACTGTACGGAGTCGTATGCTACATCCACACGTAACCAGGCAACACGTACTGTACGGAGTCTTATGCTACATCCACACGTAACCAGGCAACACGAAATGTACGGAGACTTATGCTACATCCACACGTAACCAGGCAAAACTACTGTGCGGAGTCGTATGCTACATCCACACGTAACCAGGCAACACGTACTGTACGGAGTCATATGCTACATCCACACATAACCAGGCAACACGTACTGTATGGAGTCGTATGCTACATCCACACGTAACCAGGCAACACGTACTGTATGGAGTTGTATGCTACATCCACAGGTAACCAGGCAAAATGTCGAAAGTGCAAAACCATTTTGAATCAGGGTGTTAGGATACAAATGACTATGTAAATTGTTTGTGTGTGAATTTACAGATTGGATATTGGAATGAGGTCGATAAAATGGTGGCGACCAAGTCCGACCTGTATCCTAATGACACACTGGGGATGGAGAACAAGACCGTCATCGTAACGACTATACTGGTAAAAGAGTACATTCCCACCTTGTGTTCCTCCGACTGCCACAACAACCTGAAGAGTGAAGCCATTGAACAGCAACTGACCCGAGGCCGTGGTTTGAAAACGTATTGAGCAAGGACCTCCAAAGAGATGGTCTCTATGGCATAGCGTGTAGCCATTGGACATTTCACCAAATAAAAATAGATAGATACATTCACTGAGTGATATCATAGAGGTTGTCTAAACCAGCAGAAAGAGACATACAGTATATAGTATATTTATCATGTATTTGTGTGTGTGCATGTGTGTAGGAAGCACCCTATGTGATGTTGAAGAAAAACGCAGAGTTATTTCAGGACAACGACCGTTATGAAGGTAATGTGTACGTGTGTCTGTCTCTCTGTCTGTCTGTCTGTCTGTTGGGACTTTGCCGCACACTTACAATACACTCAACAACGTACTATTTACCGTAGTTAATAATTAATATTATGAAGAATTAGGCACGGTAGCTATCAGGTGAAATTGTAATAAGACTAGGAAAGCTAAAATAGATGAGTCGGACATCATTTGGCTAATCTAGGTGGTTGACTGTTTTTTTAAATCCTCATTCATCTCCCCAAAGTCTTTAAGGCCTGATAAGAAACCAGGCCAGGGACGTCTGTATCTATGTGACATTTTCCAAAAAGAAACTAAATGGCTGTATAGAACCATGTTCGAAACACTATTAGATGTTCTGAGCAACACAACAATCATTGCCGATTGCCGAATTTGTGTTTTTTAGTTGTTGTTGTTGTTGTATTTACCTTGTGAAGGCTACTGCGTTGACCTGGCTGCCGAGATTGCAAAGCATTGTGGGATACGGTATCAGCTAAGGATTGTGGGAGATGGGAAGTATGGAGCGAGAGATGCAGAAACCAAGATCTGGAATGGAATGGTTGGGGAGCTGGTGTATGGGGTGAGAAACGCACGCACGCACACACACACACACACACACACACACAGACAAGCACACGCGCACACACACAGACACACACATGCACACGCACACACGCACACGCACACACACACACACACGCGCGCACACACGCACACGCACATGCACACACACAGACACACACACGCACACGCACACACACACACACACGCACACACACAGAGTGCTGTCACTCCCACTATAGGACTGACTTGGGCTCCCCCCCCCCCCACTCCCCCCAACAGAAGGCAGATATAGCTGTAGCGCCTCTGACTATCACTCTCGTGCGTGAAGAGGTCATCGACTTCTCCAAGCCCTTCATGTCTCTTGGGATCTCCATCATGATCAAAAAACCGCAGAAATCCAAGCCAGGGGTTTTCTCCTTCCTTGACCCGCTGGCCTACGAGATATGGATGTGCATCGTGTTCGCCTACATAGGAGTCAGTGTTGTGCTGTTTCTGGTAAGTAGTTTGTAAGTAGCTGCAGTATCATTACTGTTGCTGACCATTTTCGACAACCGGAGTGCTTAGACAACATTTTAACTCCCACCTCTGACTGGTGTGAGTGTTTAGTTGTAATAATAAATAAGCTGTATTTCATATTTTAGGTGTCTCGATTCAGCCCTTACGAGTGGCAGTTGGAAGAGCCAGAAGATGGAGCTTTGCCTTTGACAACAGAATCGACCAATGAGTTTGGGATATTCAACTCGCTCTGGTTTTCATTGGGTGCATTCATGCGGCAAGGCTGTGACATTTCGCCAAGGTTGGCATGGCAACTAACTATATTTATTTTACTGTATTTCCCCATGGTTGGTTCTTCTCTCAGTCTGTGTCCATCCACCTGTGTATCACTATGGTTTTTATGTGGTATTGTAAAGGTCTAGTCTGCGATTGTAAAACACTTTTTTAAGTATCTCCTCGCACCGCATTCTCGACGCGTGCTGAAAAAATAATCTGTGTGCTGCTGCACAGCCCTGGCTCCGTAGAGAGGAACACAAACAAAGTGGCCAACACTGCTCACAATACCCTAGCCTTTGCAATGCGTTTCAATGTGCGGGGCGGAGCTTCTGAGGGAGTTTGCTTTGATTTGAGCTCAAATTAGCACACGTTCTGGAGGATGACTTGCTGCCCTGCCTTTTAAGATTGATTCTATAAATAAAACATTTGATCACTGTCCAGAGAGTAGTTCCTTGCTTTAATAGCATAATAGTATGAAAACAACCGTAAACATCACTGATAAACTTTATATTTACATAATTTCCTATGGCCTGGATGGAAATTAGATGATGTAAAATCAACATTACACATACTATATACTGTATAATATGTGTAATGTTTATTATACATAATTTAATTTCAGTACAGCCAATAGGACATTTCAATTACAATAACCTGTGTTTGACATGTTGAGGCCACACACTTACAAAGAATAGATATTAAATATATTGTTTATATTATTATAGTGTATTATAATGAAGAGTCTAAGGATCTCATAATTAAAGAGTTCATAGGCAAAAACCTCTAAATCCACCTGACATCTTTATTTGTAAAATTGGCAATATTTAAATAATTTGTTACATTTACCGATATTACATTACTTTTCATTGCAATAATATAAAAATATGCATTTTTTTTAAAGTTGCTAATTGCTATTTTTCCAGAATAACTTTTGAGGTTTTTGCATCAGATCTCTTCAATTGTTTAAAATAATTTTCTAACTTCTTTTTAAAGGCATCCTTAAGCGAATGGGGGAACCCCAAGCCAGGCCAGAGGTTGAGCACTAGTAACGTGTATTTATCTCTCTCCAGGTCCCTGTCAGGACGTATTGTTGGCGGCGTGTGGTGGTTCTTCACACTGATCATCATCTCCTCCTACACGGCCAACCTGGCAGCCTTCCTGACGGTGGAGAGGATGGTGTCGCCCATAGAGAGTGCAGAGGACCTCGCCAAGCAGACAGAAATTGCATATGGCACCCTGGACTCTGGTTCTACCAAGGAGTTCTTCAGGGTAGGAGAGGCAGACAGCTGTTCAGTTAGTGATGGTGTCTATGGGCTATGAATACGAGAGACAGCTGTTCAGTTAGTGATGGTGTCTATGGGCTATGGGTACCAGTTTTCAGTTTTGATGGTGTCTATGATGGCATCTACATAATGGGCCGGTTTCACAGACATGGATTAAAGTGTAACTTCGACCCAGCTCTGACTCTGCGCCTGACTCCACCCATTGCTTAAACATTGTTAAGGAGCTGAGTGAGGGCCCCCATTAACTTAAATTAATTTAGATTTAATTTTGATTTGATTTTGATGACATATTTGGGAGATTTTAAAGTGTAGAGTAATTTTCAACCCATAAAATCCGGATTTTATTTTTTTTTTTTTTAAATGGACTTTTGATAATATTAACGCCAGCACAGATGTCACCTCACAGTTTATTACACCTATTATGTAGTTTACAGTATTACTCAGTTACTACAGCTACTATTTAAAGGGGGGATATTATGCTGTTACGGTTTAGGCTAAGACGTTTTTTCAAAGTAGATCTTCATTGAATGTTTCTTGGACAAGGCTTTATCCATGCCTGATGAATGAACCCAGCCAGGCTTTTCACCATCTTAGTCGCCTTGTTTGCTTTCGTAATCTCTCCCCCAGCGCTCCAAGATCGCCTTGTTCGATAAGATGTGGCAGTACATGAAATCGGCGGAGCCCTCCGTGTTCGTCAAGAAAACCGCGGAAGGCGTCCTCCGTGTCCGAAAGTCCAAAGGGAAGTACGCGTACCTTCTGGAGTCCACCATGAATGAGTACATCGAGCAGAGGAAGCCGTGCGACACCATGAAAGTAGGCGGGAACCTGGACTCCAAAGGCTACGGCATCGCCACCCCCAAGGGCTCCCCATTAAGGTGGGTGGATCAGTATAACAATGCTGCCCAACCTCAGAAGTCGTGTTCCATTCACAGTACTGGCATACTGCCTGGCACACTGTCACACTCAGCATTTTACCAATTATGCAATTATTAACTCAAATGAATTGAACCACTGACAAAATAAAACTATTTCCAAAAAAAAAACGTTTATAGTGAGAAGCAAGGCATGAAATTAACTTAACCCAAAAATGTATTAGGTACAGCATTATTCCATCCAATGCTGTTTAAGCATGCAAATGTGTTGAATAAATAAAATATGGTTACCTGTCAAGAATAAGCGACAGACCTTATTCTGATGTGTTACATCAAATTTCAATGTCCACATGGGAAGAGCAATTGGCCTTTATGTAGTTTTTATCCTGCTAATTTAACAATATTTGGCTAATGGCTACTGGCAAAGTATTCCCCTTATGGCTGAGCAATACTTTATCAGTATTTTAGCTGGCAGGGTACCAGCAAGTGACTACAGTTCATTTCAAGCCCTGCTCAAAATGACGGAAATATGTGGGGATCCAATTTCAGGAGGTGTTTTTGGCCTGGGAGTGTGGCAGTTAAGGCATGCCCCCAGTGACACGTGGGCGGTACAGTATGGGAGTGTGTTGAATGTGACACGGCGGCTTAATCGTTGTTATAATAATCCACCTACCCTGATGTCATCGTCAGTGCGGTTTGTATTTTTACCATGGGTACCACCACTGCTCACCAGCTAGAGGTGGTCGCCATAACTACGCATTTGTGTTTGCGTGTGTATGTGTGTGCTTGTTTATTGTGTGTGCCTGGTTAAACTTTAAAGGTAAAGGCAGCTATTGCAAGCTAAATGTAAGATAATACACTTCTTGTCAAATTCACCAAATTTCTCCTTGCATTTCGCTAGCTTACCATTCTCTGATACTTCTACACAGCCGTGGCTCTGTAAATAGAAACAAAACAAAGTGGCGAACACCGCTCGTATCAACACACGATGCACAATGTGTTTCGATGTGTGAGGCGCGGAGGACTGCAAGAATGACTAACTCTGCCTATGTTTGAAGTTAAACGTTTAAAAGGTGGAACGGTGTTCTATAGTTTTAAGAGGACTGCACACATGACTATTATTGTATTACCTTCAATCAATCTCAAACACGCACAATTTAGAAACCAAAGGTCATCAATAAAATAATTATTAAAGTGGCAACAAGTTACTATAATTGATGGTGACACATTACATTTTTCATTATTCTTGCGTGCATGCATTTTCGCATTCAATCGCAAGACTAAACAGCATTTAGGTCAAATCAAATTCTACATATTTGTACGTTTATTACACAGGACAACTGTTTCACTCAATGTGGCGTTTTTCCTCACACTTTCATAATATTGGCAATAGGCAAGAAGAAGATAAGGCAACCATCCATCATCATCAGCGTTTAGTGGATATGTTGGTATTTGTAAGGACAATCCCCTGTTCATCGCACGCTCAGTAAGTAGTCCAGTCATAACCTGACATGATGCCAAGATGGACTGTTAGACACAAGTCCAACTTGGCAGCCGCCCATCCAAACTGCTTGTAAAGGGAAGGCACTTTCAAAAAATACTTGGCAGTTGATTGGATGCCATCTGGTCGTTTTCGCTGTCGGCAAACCTAAACCACGCCCATATAGCTATCAACACAACGTTGATTGGTCAGTTCACTTGCTACTCGGACACATTCGCAATGATTTCTAGGCTTTCCAGACTGATTCTCACAGCAAAGTTAAACTGAAGCTCGTCCGGTCAGGCTCATTGTAAAAATAGAGTGTAATTGTTTATTTTACGTCCCAGAAAATGATTTCCATTGGTTAACTGCCTGTTTTTGCAGCATGCAAAGCTCTAACCTGCTTTGAATAATCCTTCTGGACATACAGTAGAAGAAATTCTTCAGACACAATTTATTACATTTTATCTTCAGATATATACATTTATTCCAAAGAGGTACAAAATGTCCCTACAAGTACATTATAATCCGAAAATAGAGTTGTTGATAGCTAATTAGTTATGCTTCTATACAGAAAGCTACGATGCTATCTTGTTAAAGGTACACTCATCAATTTGCATCTGGAGATCCCCTTGTGGCTGAAACAAGTATTACCAAATGGTTTCGGTTTGGAATCTGGAGTTCTAGGAAGTTCAGTTGAAGTATGTACCTTTAAGGATCAATTAAATGCTGTCTTAAATATAATTTAATAACATTTTTGAAATCCTTGTGGTTTCATGTTTATTTTCGATATGAAATTGTTACAGTCCTCGGTCTACTGACTTTGCAAACTGACGACTTTCAGCCCTTTGATTAATAAGTGTGAAAAAAGTGTGTGTGCGAGTGTATATATGTTTGTGCATGGTGCACGCTATCCTAAAGTTTGTCTCATACTGTTGTAATACTCTTTCAGCAAACTTTTCTTTCCTTTGTTTGTCTGTCTCTAATGTCCTCTGTCTGTCTGCCTATCTGCCTCTTTCCATAGGTAAAATAATTGACTTATAATTCCACTTAATTATATTTATAACATGCACAGTTCAATCAGACTGGTGTAATATGTATCAATTATGCCACACATGGTTTTATAATATGGTAGAACAAGAAACATCCAGAACATTTTAGAAATGTTGAATGTCTACGGAATAAGATATTAAATAATGTTACAACATTTACCAAAATAGTTTTCACACTTTCACCATTCCTAGCATGTTTGTAATTAATGTATGTTTTATGTGTTCATGTTACAATGGTACTGTTTACAATTGAAATGATATTGTCATTCGATCTGGGTTCTGCTCAGTCTAGTCAGGTGAAATGCAGAAATGCATTTGCCAAATCTCAGATAGAAATACAAGAATAATTAATAATAATTGTCTTATTAATTGCAGCTAGACAGTCTGAATCAATAAAATAGTTTAAAATATAAAACATATAATTAAATATGAACTGAACTGAACCCAGGTCTGATTTGTAATTGACATGATAGTAAGAATACACTAGGTTTCTAACTACACACCTCACATTAAGCAGTAGATATCACTTTTAGATACATTAGTTCACTTTGTTTTATTTACACCAGACACTACCGTTTCCCCTGAATTGCTCATTTAATCATTTAATAAGACACATGTATTATCTAGTCTCTCCATTGGCCATATGCTCATGAAAAGCATCAGAACAACTGACCTAGTACAGACCATGATCCCCAGTACAGTGTTCTGATTTCCTTAGGACAAAGTGACTAACTGAGCCACCCTTGTTAACCACAAATGCCAACAGAACTGTCAGATATAAGTCCACTTACCAGTCCTCCCACGTCAACTACAATCATAGTTCTCTGCTGCTGCTTTTTGTTAACCGTGTAAAAGCACTGATAGCCTCTCTCACACACTGCCATGACTAGCTAAACCATGCTACCAACAGCCAAGACACTCCTAACTAGTCTGCAGTAACAGTTACGAAACAAATCAGCTACTGTAATCACTTGTTCTGGTTGTTCCATCACATACCAGTAGCCTAAACACTCTACTGCTAAGTTTCAGGTTGAACACTTGATTTACTTATGTGAATGTCTGAAAGGCTTAATTAACGGTCCCTGACAGTTCAGTTTTATGTGTACTTTGAAAGGCACGTGAAGTGAAATATGAGAAATAAACAATCATTCCGTAATTAGCATAAATATAGGCCCACTAACTAAAGTGCGTCATGCTCAAAATGTGCATTTTAAGCCTCTGGCTGAATGTTTGCTAACATTGTTTTAATACTCAATTGTCTGCCACTCAAGCAGATTGAGTTTACCTGCGAGGGGGACTGGTGAGTTAATACAAATGCTCATAATCTTTTGCTAATAGCACAACAAGTTTATTGTTTACTTTTTTACGATAAAGCTAATATTCTGAGGCGCTACGTGTTGATTTGTTTTTCTTTACATCTCTCTATTCTTTACATACATATACAGTGTAGAGATGATGCTAACGTGTCTATTGCTCAGAACCATATCCAGGAGTAGATTGACACTGTCGTGACGAAGGGGTACCTGCCTGTAAGCTAACAGTGCCAAGCTAACCGCTAACAGCCACTGTGTCCACATAGAAACGCGGTGAACCTGGCGGTGTTAAAGTTGAACGAGCAGGGACTCCTGGACAAACTGAAAAACAAGTGGTGGTATGACAAGGGGGAGTGCGGCAGCGGAGGAGGGGAGAGCAAGGTTAATGCACACCGTCACACACCTCCGCACACACAGTGGGGACACGCAGTGGGGACAAGCAGGGCGACTCGTGGTAGGGCAGTGACAGGAAGTAGCACAATCACGGCACCACGCACCCCCACACACACACACGGTCAAAACTATCAAGTAATATCTCTTTCAAATTAAAAGCACGGCATTACGCACCTACACGCACGCACACACACACAGCTACGGTCAAAACTATCAAGTATATATCTGTCATAACTGAAAATGTAAAAATCAAATGCTTTATTTATGCTAATTCACGTCATGTGAACCATAGTTGGTGCTCTGCTATGTGCTGCTTCCTCCAGCGACGGCGCTGTGGTCCATCTGGTTCAGACCAGGGTTCATTCAGGCAGGCTCAGAAGTCAAGGTTAGGAACAGCAGACCTCTGACCAGATGGCAGCAGCCGTGTTTATTGCCCCCCTCTGGTCTCCAGGAGAACCACGTGTTAAAGGAGTTTGCATTAGCAGCAGGTCAAACTCTTTCCATGTGTGGCTCGGCCCTGGAGCACTGTGAGGCTATCATAAAGAAGGCTTTTCACTGCAGCATTTCTCATCACATGTCTCAGGACACACGGGCAGGAGCCCTTCAGAGCCATTATACCACCAGCCCCAGTGTCCTGTGAACCTTCAAACGGCCCTGAATATAAATTCACCTTTACTTTAAATGTTAATGAAATTGCAAACATATTTCACATACCAAACACTTTTTTTTGGACACTTTTTAATGCAGTTTTTGCATAGATTTACATTCTACATTTTGTTGCAATTTCATCATTCTTAACACTGTGGGCTTGGGTTGGGTTGCTTCTTATTGACGTTAAATCAGACCTGTCACACAGTTCACTGGATATTCTGTCTGGGCCCTGCGTCGTTCCCAGACAAGCGTTTGAGAAATGCTGCACCACTAATAACATAAGATAACATTGATAATGATGTTATTTATGTTATTCCCATTGAAGAGTGCCAGTAAACCTTGCGGTATTGAAACTGAATGAGCAAGGGACCCTAGACAAGATGAAAAACAAGTGGTGGTACGATAAAGGAGAGTGTGGCTTCAAGGATTCCACCAGTAAGGTTAGTTCTATATGTGTCTGCAGATAAAACCACACTGTCTGTCTTTATGAAAAACACTCAGTTAAGTGCAGCGGTTTTCAAACTGTTAGACACGACCCCAAAACCTTGCGCACAAGGAAGGTTGCGGACACCAACACCGTATTTTCACTGCATAAATACCATACATTAATGCCGGCTCACTATTGAAGAATAATTTATAAATCAAGTATAATTCTAATTGGTAAAACTCTGTGACGCCCACTTTGAAAACCGCTGCTTCTTCAGTAGATGCCACCAATAATCTCAGTTTACAATGTTGTCATGAGAAGACCTACTTTCTCCCTGTCTGTCAGAGCATGCAGGCTCAGTGGGGTTGGTACGCCTCTGAACAGAACATCATTATCAAGGGAAATGTGCAGTATAGTGCAGTGCAAGGACTGGTGTATACTATATATAGTTTTATGGACACACACATTGTGTTGTCATCCGTTTAACATTTAGTATCCGCTAGGCTGTTTCACATATGTCTTACACTGTAGAAAACTCATTCAACAAGGCTTAGAGTATGGAAATAAAAGCATGCTTGTATACAATACAGTACTTGCTTGTATGTTTTCTACAAGCAAATATAAATATGTGTAGCAAAACTAGCAATGCAAAATATATCCGATCTTGACATTATTAAAATGTTCTGTATTTACTGTCATATATTGGTCTAAATATGCTACCGCTAGTATAGCGCTGTTATTGGTTTTGCTAGCAATGTGTCTAGTTTAATTTACTTCAACACCTCGGTGACGCAACTCTCTTTGGGTGGATGGTTTCTGTGTGTCTTTGTGTATTAATGTGTGTCTGTCTATCTGTGTGTGTGTGTGTGTGTGTGTGTGTGTGTGTGTGTGTGTGTGTGTGTGTGTGTGAACCAGGAAAAGACCAGCGCTCTGTCTCTCAGTAATGTCGCTGGGGTGTTCTACATCCTGGTTGGTGGCTTGGGTCTGGCCATGATGGTGGCACTTGTGGAATTCTGCTATAAGAGCCGCACAGAGGCCAAGAAAATGAAGGTAGGAACACTGACAAATACTTAATGGGGAGGTGGGGGGGTGTTAAGTTTAAAGTACAGAGATGGCAGGAGGTAATGTGGTCAAACACACATTACCTCTCTGGGTTCTTTAGCAGTCTGTAGCGAGAGTCTCCAAACGCAATAACAGTGTCTGTGTGGTGTAACCAATACTTCATGCCACAAATGAAATACTATTTAACTCTGAATGGATCCATGATGGAGCGCAGCTTCAAATTGCTTCCTGAACAGACAGTTATCTTGCTGGAAATACAGTCATTTCCCAAACAACTTTAAGCGAGAAGAGATTACATATATTTGACAGAATAGAGTATAACAACTCCAACCAGCTCAGGCGACCCACAGATGTAGTAGCTTTAGGTGACAACTGAGGTGGTTATTTGGCTAATCAGACATCTCAACTGGCACTTTATGAAATAGGATATTATCATTTTATACTTTCTATGTCCCAGAAAGGGGTTGGCTGATTAAATAAAATTGCTCAACAACTTGGAGTGAAATGTGTACTTATACCCACAAACACACGTTTAATGTGTATTATACTACTGCTGTTATTATTATTATTATTATTATTATTATTATTATAACGCATTCATTTTCATTTGTTAAACTTTATTTTAAAAGGTGGCAGCGAACACACTGTCATCTCCCCAGCACACCAGAAACTTCACACACACAATGTCTTCACCCCAACACCCTCCCAACTACAACGTGCAGTCTCCCAGCCACCAGCCAAACTACGCCACCTATAAAGAAGGCTACAACGTTTATGGCGTGGAGAGCGTCAAGATCTAAGGGTAGGAGAGAGATGATTGACGGCTAAAAGTCCGCCCTTTGGTCTGCACGGACACCAGACGCAGCGTGGCACTAGCCGCCACCTCTGCCGCCGTTCGCTTTGTCACTGCTGCGCCAAACAAGTACTGCGTGGCATCGGTCCTTATTCAAAAGGCGGATGTGTGACCCTGTGTGACCCCATAGACTAGGGTCTATGTATCAGACAGCACAGAGTTGCCTAGGTGACGTAGTGCTGATGGACAGAAGAGGCTGAGACTA